>VZTB01005382.1:0-19717 GCA_013397245.1 Thryothorus ludovicianus | reverse complement strand
CCCCCCCCCCGCCGCCCGCCAGCCTCGGGCTGCGGCCTCTGCCCCACGGCCGCTCACTGCCGGCCGCGCATCTTCCGCCGGGGCCGTGCTGGGACCTGCGGCGCCGNGCCCTGCCGGGCCGCAGCACCGCGCCGGGGCAGCCCCAGCTCCGCTCCCGCCACCCACCTCAGCCGGGCCGGGCCGGGCCGCCCCCGCCTCACGGACCGGCCTCGTCCGCCCGAGCCCAGGCGGTGCCACGGCCCCGTCCTCGCCGCTCCCATAGGCAGAGCCCTGCGTCAATCAGAGATAACCCCGCCTTCTCAGCAAACCCGCCACTCCCATAGGTTTAGTCACACGTCAATCAGAAGCGCCCCGCCCCGACGCGTCCCTCAGCGCTAAGGGGGCAGAGCCAGCGGATGGCTGGGCGGCTGCGGACTACAGTTCCCGGCGTGCCCTGCGAGAAGCGGGACATGATGGGATAGCGAGTTGGACGGGGGAGCACCCGGAGGAGAAGAACCCGAGACTGGGGACCGGGATTAGGGACCGGGATTGGGGAACTGGGACTGGGGACCGGGATTAGGGGACCGGGATTGGGGCACCGAGACTGGGGACCGGGATTGGGGAACTGGGACTGGGGGACCGGGACTGGGGACCAGGATTAGGGGACCGAGATTACGGGACTGGGATTGGGGAACTGGGACTGGGGGACCGGGACTGGGGCACCGAGACTGGGGACCGNTGGGGACCGGGATTAGGGACCGGGATTGGGGAACTGGGACTGGGGGACCGGGACTGGGGACCAGGATTAGGGGACCGAGATTGGGGGACCGGGACTAGGGGACCAGGATTGGGAAACATCCGTGTGTGTGGAGCACCCAGGTGTCATCCAGAAAGGGGTGGCATCCAGATGTGAGCTGAGCATCCAGATGGGAGGGTCACGTAGATGGGGAGGCATCCAGCTGTGTGGGGCACCCAAGAGGAGGCGGCACCCAGGATTTGGGGCCATCCAGGCATGAGAGGTGTCCCAGTTGGTGGGTACGTGGGAGGGAGGGCACACAGGTGTCCTCCTCCAGATATGAGGTGGGCATCCACAAAGAGGAGCACCCAGAATTTGGGGACATCCAGGTGGGTGAGCATCCATTTCTGGTGGGCGGGTTCTTGGGGTGGGAGGTGTGTGTCCCCCATCATCGGTGGGGCAGAGGGCAGCCATGCTGACATCCAGCATGTCCCCAGGGAATGGGGCTGCTGGTGGGGCTGTGGGTGCCATGCTGAGCCTGTACCTGGGACTCCTGGATGATCTCCACTGGAATCCCTTGGCATTGGCCTGGCATCCCTGAGAAACCACTACCAAACCAAATCCCAGGGGATTCCCTATGAGGTGTGGAGGATCCTCCCCCGGCCATCCCTGCTGACAAATCCCTGTGCTGAACAAAGCATGCTGTTAATCCTTACAGAGCTGGGCGTTTCACCATCGATATTCCCAGCCTGGCTGCTTCCAGTGAATCCCATTCCAGTGACCTGTGGTGCCCAGCCCAGGGAGCACCCAGGTGCCCCTCAGCCTGCCAGGATCCTCGGGGAGTTCCTGGTGCCTGTTCATGCCAGAGAGCCCTGGGAAGGACTGCAGAGCATGGCAGGGTCACTCATGGATGGAGAGGGAGAGGGGATGGATTGAGGGGGTGATGTTTTTATAGAATCATGGAATGGTTTGTATTGGAGGGGATCTCACAGACCACCTTGTCCCACCCCTGTCACGGGCAGGGACACCTTCCACTATCCCAGGCTGCTCCAAGCCCCATCCAACCTGGGACACTTCCAGGGATCCAGGGGCAGCTGCTCTGGGCACCCTGTGCCAGGGCCTGCCCACCCTCCCAGGGAACAATTCCTTCCCAATATCCCATCCATCCCTGCCCTCTGGCAGTGGGAAGTCATTCCCTGTGTCCTGTCCCTCCATCCCTTGTCCCCAGTCCCTCTCCAGATCTCCTGGAGCTCCTTTAGGCCCTGGCAGGGGCTCTGAGGTGTCCCTGGAGCCTTTTCTTTCTCAAGTGAACACCCCCAGCTCTCCCAGCCCGGCTCCAGAGCAGAGGGGTTCCAGCCCTTGAAGCATCTCTATGGCCTCGCTGGACTTGCTCAGTCATTCCCTCCACACTCACAGGGTGGGGGGGCTGCCCCCTCTTCAGTGATCTGGGCTTGGCTCCCTCTCCTCTCCCACAGCCTGAGGGCTTCAGCTCCTGTGCTGCCCTGGAGCCACGAGCTGTGAATCCCTTTGGGGGGGGTCTGTTCTGGGGAGGGGTTTGTGTCCTGTGGGCCAAGGGGATCCTCACCCCCAACTGTTCAGTTTGGCTTCTCCACTGGCAGGGGCCAAACACAGCCCCCTCTGTGCCTTCTGCCAGCTCCCACGGCTGCTGCCAAAGCACCACAAGAGCAGGACAGAGAAAAATGAAACAGCAGCTACAGCAAACCCAAAGAACAGATGTCCTCCTTCAGCCACTGCCATTCCTGGCCACTGCATTCCCAGGGTGAAGGGCTTGGAGGGCAAAGCCTGTGGAGAAACATCCACCCCAGGGCACAGCCTGGTGAGTGGAGCAGGGGAAGGGGACAGAGGGGATCTGTGGATGTTTGTTTTCCCCAGGAGGAGAGAAAAGCCTCATTTCTGTCCAACAGTTCCACTGGACCCAAACCAGTGGAAGTGGACAGGAGGAGGATGGGCAGGAATCTCCTCTATTTTATTTCTCTTTTCCCAACCTCTGGGTCTTAATGCCACTGCTCCACAGGGCCAGCCAAAGCCCTGTTTATGGCTCACTCATTTAAGGGATTTCTCTTGTCTTTGGTGGGATGGTGGAAACCAAACAGCCCAGACAGGCAGGAATTGTGGCAAGAGGTGGAAGGCAGAGGGAGAGGGGCAATCCTGGCAGAAGCTCCTGGCAGGCAGGTGACCTTGGCAGGGGCTTGCTGCAATGTGGGGACTTACAGCACAGTACAGACTTTGTGCATTCACCTGGGAGAGGCAAAAGAAGAAAAGAATGGAATTCAAGGAAATGACTGTGCTGGTGTGAGGTCGGAAGGTGTGGCCAGAAGGACCCGTCATTCCCAGGCCCCCCCTGGGCTCCTGCTCAGATTGTGCTGTGCTGCAGAGGATTGTCCCCTGTCCTGCCCCCTCACACTGAACATGCCACATGGGCAGGCTCGTAGGAAGCCAAGGAACCCCTGTCTGAATCACAGGAACACACAGAGCTGGAGGAGCATCACCTCAACCATCTCCCAGGCCTGAGGTGGCATTCACTGGATCCTCCTTGCACAAACTTTGTGGTCTGGCCTTTGCAGAACAACTACAGCTGGACAAGTGCTGAAATACCCGTGTGTGTGAGAGCAGTAGTTGAGGAACTGCCCAGCCAGGCCCTGGGATGGGGATGAACAGCCTGCCTGGATCAGCTGAGCCTCAGCAGCTGCCCTGCCCTGTCCCTGTGCTGCTGACAGCCACACTGTGCTCAGCAGCAAGTCAGACTAGAGGGAAGGGTTGGATTTTCCTCCCAAAGTCTTTGTTCAGGTGTAATCAAAATCCATTTAAGTTCTGATTAAAAGATTAAATTAAGTAATAAAACCTATCAGTAGAACAAAGCTCTCCATCTCTAAACTCACACACAAGCACTGGATGTGTGCAGCACCCCTCATCCCCATTGCAACTGGCACTGCTGGCATTGTCACTGTCCTGCTGGCTGCCACTGCTCTGCCCAGCACTCCTTCCTGCAGAACTGGAGCTGTGATGAGCCTGAAGCCAGCATGGGTCCTGAGCCAGGGCTTGTTCCTGGACTGTGCATGACTCTGGGCTGCGTTTCACATCATCAGGCTGCATTTCACATCAGGGCTGCGGTGGGAAGGAAGTCACCTTCAGCTGGGGTTAGTGGTGACATTTAAAACAAACACTGTCACTGCTGCAGGAGAACTCTGCTCCTGCTGAATGCTTGGTGGTTCACGTGAGGGAAGGAGAAATGCTCAGTGGGTTTGAACTTCCTTGCCAAATCTCACTCACAAACACACACTTCTAATGAAACTCTCAGCGAGTCAGTGGTCTTTTATAATGCTTTACTTAAAACCAGAAAACACTGTGAGGAGGACTGATTACAAGAACTGTGAAGTTCTCACAAACTTCCCCAGTGCCAGATGTTAAATAACAGTGGATGGGAGAGAAGCTGCAGCCTCTCCCTGCCCCGAGCTGGGCCTGGGTTCTGCAGCTTCCCCCAAACACCTCCACTGCTCCCAGCCCCAGCACTTGCCTGGGAATGCAGGGTGGGTGTCCTGTCACCTGCAGCACTCACCAGTGCAGGAACACTGCTCATAATTAGCTTGCTGAGATGGTAAATGGGAAGTCTGAGCATTCCTGGTTTGCGGCCCAGGCATGGATAAGGACTGGAGCCAAAGGCAGCAGACTCTCGCAGCAACTCCTAATGCAAAATGGTGAGCCAGAGGCAAAGATGGTGGGCACTCTCTTCTCATCCAGGAAGGCAAATCAGCTGCCCATGTGGGGCTTGGATTGTTCTGAACACGTTTATCCTGCACCCAAAACTCCAGATCCAGCTGGGAAGCTCTGTGGCATCCTGTCATGTGGAGGATCAGCTGAGATCCACTCATCCCCTTTGTGTGCACAGCACACTCATGCTGCAGAGCCCCAGGACTCCACACTTAAGCTGTTCCCTGACCCTGCAGATCTGGGCAATGCCAGGTTTGGGGTTCTGCTGCCCAAGCTCCCACTGTGAGCTCAGCACAGGCAGGAGTGTGGCTGGAGAAAAAGCGCTCTCTGCCACCAAAGGACCAGGGAGCAGGTCAGGGATCTGAGTCAATGCACAGGCACCCCCTAACCAAGGCTTTAGCCCCCAAGAGGCAAAGGGGCTGCTGAACAGTCCCTGAAGAGGGGGAACAGGAGCAGACATGACACAGGACTGATAATGTTCACATTCACTGAGGCAATCTGAGTTAATGTGTCGCTGAGCTCTGCACAACACAAGGACAAGGGACATGAACTGAAACACATCAAAGCCTGCCTGAGAGCAGGGAATACCTTTTCACTGTGGGAGTGATCAAGCACTGGCTTGGGAAGCTGCTCAGGGAGGTGTTGGAGTTGCCATCCTTGGAGATATCCCAAAGCCATCTGGACATGGTCCTGGGCAACCAGCCTTGGGTGGCCCTGCAGGAGCAGGGGCTGGACCAGAGGATCACAACATCCACCAGTTTCCTGTGATGGTGTGACCAGCAAGCCTAAGCATAAAGGGTAAATCACCGAGGGCTACAGTTAAGCAAGAAGATGCTATTGGAGCAGCAGGAAGAGGCAGCACAGGGCAAAAGGAAAGCAGCTTGTTCTCTGCAGGGTGAAATGCAGATTTTCCTGCCTTACACTACTGAAAGTCAACATATGGGTTGGACATTTGTGCAAGAGTCTTTGTGTGGGCCTCAACAGGGCACAGTCCAGCTGCAGCATCAGGGAAAACTCCCAAACCCATAACCAGAGCCTCCAGTGCAGTGTAATTACTGAGGTTTCCTTTCAGCATCATCACATGCTGTCCTGGTTAGGGGAAGAAAGTATTTTTCCAAGGCAGAATTTCTCTCTAGGATAGAGTTTTTCATGCAGTGAATCACATTTTCCTTCACAAACCCCCTGCCTAAGTAAAGAGAGGGTTTGTGGCAGCAGTGGGAACCAAAAGGTGGGAGAAATAATAATAAAGAAATGCAGTACTAAAAGAAGTCTGTAAGATTAGAGTCTTTGATGGCTGGAAAAGCCTGCTTGCTGCCTGCTATAAGGGGTGTGTGGTAGGAATGGGAGATCTGGAATTTTTAACTACTTCTCATCCAAGGGCTGCTCTGGAGAATGTGGATGTGAGGATAAATCAGAGCCAAAGCCTCATCAGCAGCCTCTTCCCTGAGGAAATGCCAGCACTGGGCCAGCCTGTGCTGCCATGGCAGATGAGGCTGATCCTAACTTCTAATTAGAGGGATGACATAAGGTCAAGTGTTCTTGAGCAGGATGTCTGCTATGTTGCTGTGATGTCTCTGCACAGAGTAGGAAAAGGGTGGGGGAAGACTCTTTCACAGCAGGGACTGGAAAGGAAGAGCAGAGACATGGCAAACATCCAGCAGAAGCAATTCAGATACTCAGATACCATCGTGGGCAAGGAGAACAGCCAGTGTGAGGAGCAGAGAGCAGCTCAGGCACCAGCTCTGGGGGACACAGGAGAACTGCACCCCCAAGGAGCTGCCACTGCCCAGCTGGGCTGTCCAAGGGTCTCTGCTGCAAAAGACCCAGGATCTCAGGTTTGAGGGGGAGCTTTTTCTCGGTTTGGTATTTCCCCACCCCAGAGTCAGCATCAGCCTTTAGTAAACAAATCCAACACTGGAACATCTGATACATCTGGCAGGTTCCCAATAGGAAGGTCACAGTTGCTGGTTTTCATGGCTCTGTGCTGTCTCTGGGGCTTTCATGGCATTTAACCTCAGAAGAGCACGATTAAGACCATCATGAACTGTCTGGTCTCACAGAAAGATTTTAAAAGCCAGGATATTAGAAACATTACTTTCACAAGACCAAAAACAACAAAGTTTCTCACAGCAAACTGAACTGTGCAGGCATGGGAGGAACCAGGGGATATCATTTAGGAGCTCCAGGAGAAAGATGAGAGGGAGGTCAGGTGTAAACCTGCTCTGCTCAGTGCCAGGTGAGGATAGGGCTCATGACTCTGACTTCAGCTGCAGTGAAAATGTTATTTAGACCATCCGTCCACTAAATGCATCACAGCCTGCAGTTATTCCAACCTGGAGTGCAGAGAATTCCTCAGGGAGTGGCAATTCCAAGGTAAGAAAATGCTGCACAGGAGTTTTAAGCACAGATCATCAAGGAACAAGCTCTCTCCAGTTTCTGCAGGCAGGGATGTCCCAGCCAGAGCCCAAAGTGGCAGATGGTGAGGGGGGGGTTGCCACACTGCTTTCCCCAGTGATGTGCCCTGGCTGAAGGTGACAGGGCATCATGTAATGCCCGTGGAGTCCTGCCTCCCTCACACGTCCCTAAGAAACCCCAAAGGCCCTGGAGCTTTGCCTGCTAAGGAATGTCTGGACCATGCACCTGCCTGCAGAGCTTCCTTTTCTCCTGCCTGGAAAGGCAGTGACTGCACCACAAGGGGCTTTTAGCAGCTCCACACAACCAAAACACATCTGGCCAGGCATGTCTTAAAGCAAGAGGGGCAGAACCCTTCTCTTCTGTGACAGCTGCCAGCACAGAGATAAGACACAGGGCTGGGTTAGGAAACTCTAACCATGTCCCTGGGAAGGGACTGAAGGCTCCAAAAGCCCCAGGGCACCTTGCCCTGCCAACACCCACTGGAATACAGAGGCAGCCATCCAGAGAAGGGCTGGGCACTGCAGCCACAGCACCTTCTCCTCTTCCTCCTCCATCTTTGGTTCCTCGGCCAGCCAGGGGAAAAGGGGCAGGATCCAGCAGAGCCCTAACCTGCCAGTGCAAAAAGCAGAGTACAGTGACACTGACTCCCTGCTTGAGCTGGGGCAAAGGAACGAGCAGAGCTGGAGGAAATGCATTTTGGGTGAGGACTGTATTTAAATTTGATACAACCACAGCACGCCCAGTCCACAGGTGCCCTTTCCAAGAGCAAGAACAGGAGACACCTCAAAATGAGACCAGGACATGGAAAGCCAAGCACTGGTGGGCTTTAGAAAGGTATCCAAAGCAAAAAACTCTCTCCCCTAAGAGAAATCACAGAATCATGATACAACAGTCTGTGCCTCTGGGCCTCTAGCCTGGTTCTTTCAACACCTTCTCTGGTGCTGCAGTGAGGGTGAGTGCAAGCCCTCCTCAAAAGGAATTAATAAATATCCCATGACCTCAGACATCCAGCTGTTCAGTGTTCAGTGTAGGTTTCCAAGAGCTGATTCTCCACATGATTTTGATCAGCTAGCTTGAAGGCTGAAGCACAAAAGGTCCAAAATATGCCCTGGCTGACAGCACCACAGCATTGTGGCTCTGAACCACCTGAGGGGCTGCTTTGCTATGGCCCTGTGAGCTGATGTGGAAGGAGAAATCATCACCAGACAATTTGGGAGCTGCTTCCTCTGTGACACTGAGCATTGGTTTCATGAGGCACTGATGGGTTTAACATTTTGCTTCCAAAATAATCATTAGCATAATATACAAACACAGTGTAGGGGAAAAGAAAGTTGAAAAATAATGCTTAAAAATACTTGCCTTTAAAAATTCAGCCCTTCCTATGTTACCAAAATCTATTTAAAGGGATGGAGCAGTTGCTGGCTTTGAGCAGCCTTTGGTCCCAAAGCATTAGGAGTCAGTATGTTTTTCAGGTCAAGTTCCTAAGTTCTTCCACTGTTTTCAGTTCTGCTTGTCTCCTTTGTGTTTCCAAGGGTAGATGAGCTCTCCAAGGAACAGTTTCTTGCAGAGAGATGCCCAGGAGTCCCTGGGATAGCAGCTGTACGTGGGCAGTCTGTACGTCTGGACCACACCTCTGTAGGAGAGGGGGTTGATCTGTGTGGAGAAAGAGGGACAGGAACAAGGGAAGCATCAGTCTGCTCCTCACACAGCATCAGAATCCATCCCTGGCTTGCTAGGGCTGTTTATACTTCTCCAACATCTCCCAATATTAGCAAACTGAGCTTGGCAAGGGGTGTTACTAGAATCATTCCCAAGCAGAGGGGCAGACAAGCACCACCACGAGAGCTGGGGGGATGAGAGGGGCAAATGTCACACACCAGAGTGGAGGGACAGTGGTTGGAGAGACAGCAGACACCAAAAGAATCACTGAGTCATGGAATTTTTTAGTTTGGAAAAGACTTTTAAGATCACTGAGTCCAATCCTTAACCCAGGACTGCCAAAGCCACCACTAACCCATGTTCCCAAATGCCACATCCACACAGTTTTTGGACATCTCCAGGGATGGGGACTCCACTACTGCCCTAGGCAGCTGTGCCAACATCTCACCATCCTTGCAGTGAAGAAATATTTCCTAATATCTAATTTAAACCTACATCTAGTACTGCACTGGGACTCCAGGAACTCCTCTGGAATAGACCCGTTCAGCTGTACCTGTTAGGAGCCCACAGCTGTGTGTTAAGTCCAACCTGGTATCACCTGAAACCACCCAGTGGAACCAAGACCCAGCATGACAGGATCCCACCACAGAGCTCCTCATTACCATTTTCAATTAACTCTCCTTGGCTCACTTAATCTTTTTTAATTTGACTTCCCTCACCAACTCAAGTCTGTACCTATAAACGTTCTGACCATGGTCCCCAGTTGCTGCACTGGCCTTTTGAAGACAGGGATGTGAACAGACACATGAACCATGAAAGGGGTGACAGAAGCATGTCAGACCTTGGAAATGCACACCCCAGTGAAACATCAGGTTAGGGAGACAGGTGAAGTCCACAGGATGCATCCAGTGTGGCCAAGACCTGACACATGTAAAGGATGCCCAGCACAGTCTCCAAAGGACCAAAAAGATGGCACAGAAATGGTGGGACTCAGAGCACACACCATGAGAGATTCCACGGGGTGGGAACTTACAGTGGCAGGGAAAGTTTGGCCAGTGGAGAGAAAACAGCACCCTTCTCTAGTAAAAGGGTTCAGCTCTGCTGGAATCAACCAAGCAGCTCTGGGAAAGGAGAGCTAATTCACAGCACAGAATCCAGCCACAAAAGGAGAGAGATAGCAAAACCCATGCACAGGGTCACTACTTGGTCAAAGCTGAATATTTCTTTTGTCCACTAAAAAGCATCTGGATTTCTGGGAGTTTGCCTGTACCACCAGCTTGCTTCAGCTGTCTGGAGCTCATGGAGTGGTGAGGGGTGAATTCCCAGTGCCTACAGAGATGGAGCTCTTGGAAAGCAGGGTTGAGCTCAGAGTTCATTAGAATTCATCCTGGAGATCTGTGTCAAATTAGTTTCAAAGTACAAGATTGCTCAAGCAGAGGGGGGAAATGCCTGCACACAGAAGCAGCCATAGGAAGTTAGGAAAAAGGCCAGGGCAGCTGCTTGCAGGGAAAATTGCAAGAAAAGAATAAACAGGGGGGAAAAAAAAGCCAAATAAAGCTGTCCCCAGCACTAACAGCCATAAAACCCAAGTAACTATTTTTGCCCATTTCCTCAGCTGTAGGCAAAGCAGAGTGTCTCAAGTGCAAACATGCTGGGGGAGGACAGGAACTGCTGCTCTACAACGGAGAGACACAGCATGTGTTCCTCTGACTATTAGCTGTGTGGGCTGGAAGGTCTGCACACAACTTCTCTTGTTGAGAAGCATCCCTGGCAGAGTGGTGATACCCAGGGGTGACAATAACCAGGGCTGTCTGCACCCAGAGCAATCACATCCCTGCCTCTCCTGTTACAAATGGAAGCAAACAGGCAAAACTCATTATTAGTGAATATTTGTTCCCTTGACGAAAGTTCTGTAGGTCAAAGCTATAATAAACCCTGCTAGAATGTCCATCCTAATGGAGCTGTTGCCTTTTTCCTTCCTCTTTTGTTTAATCCTTTCCAAAGCAATTGCTGGAGAAGATGAGACTTGCAGCAGAAGGTACATGAATGGATCAAACTCATGATGTCCTAGAATCCCGGAATCTCAGACTGTATGGGTTGGAAGGAACATTAAAACCCATCCAGTCCCACCCTGTGCCATGGGCAGGGACACCTCCCACTGTCCCAGGCTGCTCCAAGCCCCATCCAACCTGACCTTGGATACTTCCAGGGATCCAGGGGCAGCCACAGCTGCTCTGGGCACCCTCTGCCAGAGCCTCACCACCTTCAAAGGGACAATTTTTTTCCTAATATCTATTCCAGACCTGCCTTCTTTCAGCTTAAAGCCAGTTTTCTCTCTGGACTATTGGTTCAAGTTGAGCCACACTGCCAGAAATATTTCTTCTTGGGCACCAAAAGAAATTACTTCAAACACTAATGAAAATCCTGACCTATGTAAGATTTCCTGAAGAATATTAAGTAGCATTTGGAATGGAAATATCATTCTCCATCCTCTGCCCCCTCCAGGGTCTGGACTTTGCATTCCAGAGACACTATCTTAAAAATCAAAAATAATCCCTTGGCTGAACCAGGAGCTGGATGGGAATGCTCAAAGCCAGCATTATTGATTTCTAATCCATTACCAGTGCCCCACAGGACAGCTCAGACTATCACCTGCAGCTGCAATTATTTTGGGCACAGGTCCATGCAACCAGCCTGGCTCCCACCAGGCACTGCTCCAAGAGGGCTTCCACACAGAGAGGGGGCAAAGCCACTGCACATTCTCAAGAAAGGAACATCACATGAACAATAAATAAGAATTTCAATTGAAAATAGGTTTTTTAGATTACCCTCTCCAAAGGCCTATCAGAAAGTGGGATATTCAGCAGGATTTCTGACACAGGCCAATTTTTCTCTTCCACTAGCACAAAGAGAACAAAAATGTGGCTTTTCTGAATATCTGCTCATTATTATTGGAACAGAAGGCCGGGACAGACATCTACTGCAGCACTTCTACCTCTTGAGGTGATGACTTGTGCTATATTCCAGAGAGAAAATGGATCTTCCTGCAGTGGTCCAAGGAAAATTCATCACAGTCATATGACTCACTGCCTCTGCTCTTTAAGTTGTGGTCTTTTCCCCCTGGAGACTCCATCCACCTCATCTCTCACACACATTGATGCCAAAGCATCTGCTCAGTAGCTCCTGTGCCTCATCTCTGCTGTCTGGTTTCCTTTTTCTGGGATCTCCTGGCCATGGAGGATGGCAGGTTTTGGTTCTCACACCACTATCCTACTGAAAGGCAGGACCTGGGAAGATAGTTTGCTTAGGGAATGCTAGTTTTGTCCTAGAAGACATCTGTAGAAGGGATTCCCTCTGAAATTGCTACTAGGCTGGTTTGCTGGTTCCCTGCTAGTCTGACCTTTGCTGAAATAGGGTGGGACTGGTGACAGAAAAAGCAGGACTGGGAAGTTGCAGTTAAATCCTTCCCACACACTCCCCCAGTGTGCAAGTGCTTTTATAAGTGCTATATGCTACTGGCAGCCTCTCCTCTTCAGGATGCAGAGAACAAGAAAAGCTGCCCTGGGACATGGCTGTGTTCCTGCTGGGTCAGGAGATGGAAATTTCACTCCTGAAAGTGTAAGGAGAACTTCCCTGCTGCCAACACCTCATTTCTTTTCAGAAGATAATTTCCTTTAGTACCTTTGATGCCAGAGAGCAGAAATGGGGGGATTACGAAAGCACAGGTAAGCTTTGCCCATACCCCTCAGCAGGGAAACTCAGAAGAAAAGCAGGAGGTCCATTCTTCTCTCATCTTGCCCAGGCTCTCATCCTGTTGGTCCCATGGAGCTGCCAAAGCTTTCCATTACCTCTGGAGGGGAAGAGCTTTTCCTGCTGCTTCATTCTGGGTGGTTTACCTGCCTTCTTTTGCTCCTCCCAGTGTTCAGCAATTATCACATGAAGCTACAGAGCCAGGAGGAGATAATGGCATGAGGTCTTAATCCCAGAAGTAACACAGCTCTGGGTTTCTCCTGCCTCCCTTTCTCCTACATTTCACTTCATATCATCCAGGGCACTGCATTTTCTCCAAACACAGGACAAAAGCAGGGGCATCAAAAAGCACAGAAAGCAGCAGCCAGCCATAGTAACACAAGATTATTTCCCTTGTTCTGGTATTTTTCAGCTGATAATTTTGAAGGGGAGCCCTTCAGTGGGAGCAGCAGAGATGGACTGGGGTCACTCTGAGGGAAGGAATTGTTACAGAAGGCACAGGGGCCTTACCTGCATAAGGAGCCGCAGAGGTTTTCCATCCTGCTGCTCAAGGACTCTGAACTTCACTCCAGCTGCAAAGACACAAAGCAAGGAAAGCAAACCTATGGTGGGATTGTTGGGGTATCCTGTGCAGGGTCAGGAGTGGGATTCAGTGATCCCTGTAGTCCTTTCCCACCCAGGATATTCTATGGTTCAATGCCTGGAGCACAGATCATGCATTTGCTGCTGTTGGCCGAGCACTGATTCCGTAGAAATTGTCTTCAGCCTTTCAAGATTTGAGAACATTCCCCATTTTCAACAGGAAGAATGGACTGTCTCCAATGCTTTTAAGCCTAATGACATAGCTCCATTAAAAGTAACCTCTCTCACCTCCAGCTTGAAAACTCAGTCCTAGGGCAAGCACAAAGCCTAGAAATCAGACAGCCAGACCTGAGGATGACAGAGAGACTGGAAAAACCTTCACTTTTCCCAAACTTCCATCAGAATGGAAACTCCATGTTAGCAGCATGCAGAGAGCTCATGAGCACATGTGCCTATCTGTCCCCCTTCCAGGCTGAAGGAGGGAAGTGGCTGACCTGGAAGCATTAAAACATTTCAAAGCAATCCCTGCACATTAGTACCAGCACCCACATGTTTTTAACAGGCTAGCCCCATCAAACCTATCACTTTCCTATTTCCTCTTGGATTTGCCTCATTGCCAATATTGTAAAGACAAATAGGAAAGACTTTGGATTCTAAGGGTGACACAGTGCACACACAGATTTAATACAATGTTTCAAAGGTAACAGCTTGGACCAGAGAGGCATTTTTCTTACAGAGATGTCAAATTATTTCACAGAATTAAAACCACCAATCCATCTCTGCAAACCTGCTGCAGCCAAGCATGCCTTGTTATTCTTTCCTGCAGGTAAGAAGATGAGAGAAGACTAAAGCATAGATCAAACATTGACAGGAGCACAAACAGAAATAAAACCCTTTATCATTGTACGTGCCATTGCTGCAGTATCTCTATGACTCTTGCACACTGAAAAACCAAAATGTTTTCTCTTTTTCCTCAAGCTTTGAATGAATTAAAATCATACAGTTCACTCCTAGTATGCTTTTCTCTAGCACAGAGCTCTGGTTTAAACTCTCTGCCCAAATCATAAAGCTTTTTCTGTCCAGCACAGGAGGGATTTATCTGCATTTTGCTGGCTTATATTGATAGAGGGGCTTCCCCAGTGGCTTGAAATAGATGTTTGAATATCCTGGGACTCAACAAGGAAATGTGCTGGATGACCAAAGTGCTCAATGTGATTCACAGAGCTTTGGCTATGAGGAAATGTCTAAGGCATTCCAGGAACTACTTTTCTGGCAGACTTTGTCAGAGAGAGACAGAAACAAGCAGGCACGGGAGGTTCAGATATGTGGTGTAGCACTCTGGAGCCTTACCCCAGGAAAAGTCCATTATCCCAGCAAATGCTGATTCTGTAGGCCCTGGCCACACACCTCCCTTCTAATGCTGCAAGCCAATGCTTTCTTAATTTGATTATTTAATTGAAGATACAAGCACATTTTCAAATGACCTGCAGGCGACTGCAGTGCTCAGGACTCTGAGCAGTTCCCTTCTCACAGGAAGAGCAGGAAGGCTCCGGCTCCTGCAGGTCATTCCAGCACAGAAGAACCCTGAACTATTCTGTGACTACCAGCCAACTCTAGAGCTCAGGGGTCTGCTTTTCCTGTACAAAGGCAGCAACAATGGCACAGAAGTCAGGACATGAACTCATTTGCTTTGTTTCACATGACAGCACACTCAAGTGAGGGCACTGCTGGTTTGTACTCCAGCAATCGTGGCAGGTCCTACAGAACTATGACAAAACCTGTCCCAACATTCCCACTGTGAATATTGGGAAAGGGAAATACAGGAAAAATGAGCTGGCCTGTTCACAATCAAACAATGCTGGTGACCTGTGTGTGGGCAGTCTGAGAGCCCTGAAACCCCTGCTGCTCCTTTCTTCATGCTGTGAATCCACATCCCAACCAAGGTGGCACTCCTTGAGCTGGCACTGGGTGCATAGAACTCCTGTACAGAGGACATCAGCTGTGATATAGATAAAAAAGGTTTCTGAAGTCACAAATATTTCACTTTGGGTGTGCGGAAAGGGAAAATGTATTTAGTTTCTGGTGTGTGAATGGATCATTCACCTACCCCTGGCCCAGGCTTCATCAGTGGAGTATTTTGTCAATTTGTCAGACACTGAGTTAAAGAACCTGGAGAACCCATGCCACAGCTGACCTGAGCTGAACTCAACCCCCTTCCTACCAGCAAAAACTATCCATTCATGTTTGCAGAACCATCTCTATGGTGCCTGTAAAATCAGCTGCCCTAACACCTGCCAGAGGATGTCTTCCCCAAGTTCTGAGTCTGACAAGGGAGGCAGCACCTCAGCAGTGAGGACACCATGTGATGTGTGCTCTCTGAGTCCTTTGAATTGGATTCAACTGCTCCATCTGTCCCTGTTGTCATGCCACAGTTTTGTGCTGGGGTAAGGACACAGGCTGCAGAAATGCTCAGATGCCTCTTCCTCTCACAGGCACCAGGGCACTGCAGTGCCAGTTCAGCAACTCAGCTGAGAAGTCAATCCTCTGCTTGGGTGGGGGCTTGGTTCCTGCAGCAGAGACCTGGTTGAACAGGAATGAGAAGTAACCTGGGGCCTTACATAACCTAAAGGAATTCATGGTCTTACACCTCTCAGTGGCACCAAGATTTCCTCCTGCCCTACCATCCTGCTCATTACTGGGTCAGTTTTCTTCAGCAGCACCTCCTATTGCCCAAAGACAGCCCTGAAGGGTTTAAGATGTTTCTGCCATGAAATTCATAGGAACTTGCTGAAGGCTCCCACAGAAAAGCAACAGGGTTGGTCACACAGCTCAGGTCTACCTTCCCAAAACTGAGTCTGGTATTGCTCCAGCAGACAAAGCTGCTGAGGTTGCCTTGAGCTTCCTTTGCCTTTGATGACTGGCCTTGGTTTACTGATGAACAAACTCTTTCTTCTATGCTAAATTCCTACTGCATGCTCTTTAAAAGGATGGGACATAATAATTTAGATATGCTTGACTGTAACTAGATCAACCATAGCTGTGGACAGCCAAAGGCATTCCAAAATGAGTCCTTACTTTGGTGCCAGCCATGGTTTATGGATATCCAAAGTGCAAAAACAATGACTGGTTACAAAATGGTGACAGATTAGTCTCAAAAAGGGAATTACTATCTAAACTCAGCCCACAGCTTTGAAATTCATCCAAATACCTCAGGTCAGGGCTTCAGTTAGTCAGTCAAAGTCAGCACAGAACTGAAAGAGCTCCATTGATTTGCAACCACTGGTGATCCAACCCTTTGGAACAGCTGACATTCCAAGTATTTTTATGATTTGGCTTGTTTCAGAGACCAAATACCCAAAGTCATGAGTTTGTTTCACAGAATAATGGAATATTCTGAGTGGTCAGGGACAAGGATTGTCCAGCCCAGTTCCTGACCCTGCACAGACTCCCCAGCAATCCCACCCTGGGCATCCCTGGCAGTGCTGTCCAAACTCTCCTGGAGCTGTGGCAGACTCAGGGCTGTGCCCATTCCCTGGGGAGCCTGGGCAGTGCCCAGCACCCTCTGAGGGAAGAACCTTTCCCTGATATCCAGCCTGACTCTCCCCTGACACAGCTCCATGCCATGTTTGATTCCCCGAAGTTTTACCTGACCTGGAATAAAAGATGACCTTGTTTATATGGTGCTTGTCTGGATGTCATTTCTAGTGGCCAAGGGCTTCCTAAATGTGCTCCTGATTCTGCTTCAGGTTCAGATTTCTTTCCATTGACATGCTCATCCTGCTCCTTGCAGGAACTGGTTCACAGCAGGGACACCTGCACGAGTTGATCCTTGGGGTCTTTCCTACCCCCTCTGCATCCTCAATTTGGTCACCCAGTGACCAAAACCAAGCACATAATGCCAAATGCTTGAAGTGCTGCAGGGGCAGAGCTGAGGGACTCACCTGCGAGCCTGTAGGATCTGCAGAGGCGAAGGATGAGGGAATAAAGAGGCAGGGAGTCAATCAGGTCCACCAGCAAGTGTATGAGGCCCTGCACAATCACCACCAGCAACCGGAGCTACAAAAACCAGTTTAACAGAACATCTCAGGAAACAGGAGATGAAACACTTGGAAGCTCTTGAGCTGAGCTGGGATCTAACACTGCTGTGAGCTAAGCTATAGCCTCCCAAAGTGGGCATGATGTCTGGAAGTGCTGAGCATCCAGACCCTGCGTGAGGGTCCTCAGCAATCAGGCTTTAAGGGGTAACTGGAATGAAGCTCCTACAGCTAGAGATGCTGTGACCAGCAAGGACACGAGAACTATTCCACTTTCAACAGCCACAGTTGAAAAAGAAGCCCAAATTCTCCCACTTCCAGGCAACCCCATCACTGTGTACCAGTGAATGTAAATTTTCCTCTCTCCAACAGTGAGCTGCAACAGCTCACTTGGGCCTGAAGAAACCCCACGTAGAGTTTGAGCAAGAGCAAGGCAGGCAGAAATGAGCTTCCTGCTCTGTATTTTCTATCCCTGGCTAAAGCACCTCCTTTTGTCACACTGCAGTTATTTTCTACTGCCAAGCTCATCTGAAAAGAGAGGGCTCAAAAGAGATGCTGAAAGCATGTGATGGCCACTGTCTGTGGAAAATCTGGCTCCGGGCAGACTGTGGAGAGGACTGGTCATACTGGGGGAAGAAAAATAAAGAAGTTCCAGCCTCTGAGGAAACCTTGGCTGAAAACATTTAATACAACAAGTTAATTCCCTGGAAAAAGAAAAGTTCTGGATCAGGTTAGAGAGGCCATCACTGCAGACGTGGATGGAAACATAAAAAAACGACTTCTGAGAGAGAGAGGGGAACAGCTTGTGCAACTGGCCAGGATTTGTTGGGAATTCCCTTTGGAAAAACACAAACATGAGCTGTGTGAGAATCCTTCCTAAGACAGCCACATTTTTATTTTCTTTATGGATGACTATAAATGTCTAGGAAACCATCTTTACTACCTCAGAAGAGAGTGTTTGACTTGTTTCAAGGGTTAAAACTTACCAGGGTAAACACCAAGTAATACAGTGCAGTTGTAGGCAGGAGGAACAGCAGGATTGTGAACAGCAAAGTGCCAATAAATAACTAGGATAAAAGGAAACACAATCATGAGCAGAGCAATGGCAAAATAAAATACATTGCAAATAAAAAACAGGAGACACTGAGGCAATGAAAGTTTGCAGGACTGCTTCATGTGTTTTTATCTTGCCTATGTGCATAATGCCATTACCTTGGATATCTTCAGTATTTCTCCTCTCACTGGGCCTTCTTCAAAACTCCTTATTATGGGAGTACATTTGGAAAGATAAATAAAAGCTGGATCCTGACAGCACTTTTCCTTTACAGACAACATTCAAGATTTCCTATTTCAGGCCAGTTTCCTTAGGAAACAAGACTTATGTGATCTTGCAATTTTTCCACTCTCTGTCCCCAAAAGTTTTAGAGCCATTGATTAGATTTTACAAGATAAATGTGGAAAAGAACAAAGAAGTGGAAATTTGAATGGGAAGTCTAGAAAGAATTAAGAAGTACTTTTATTCCTCCTTGTTTTAGCAATGCAGGCACCTGGTGCAAACCTGACAGAATTTGGGTGATAAACATTCCCTAAGGCAACAACCAGCTGAGCAGTCCAGCCACAGGAATTCTGCCTCTTGCTCAGTGGGAAGGTGGGAGAGAGGAAGAAACTGGAGTCAGGGAGCAATATTTAGAGGATGAAGAAGAAAAATCCCTAAGGAAGCAGGTGTCATTAGCTCCACTGACCACAGAAAAAGTTATTTTTATTCTGGGCCAGTCCAGTTGGTATAGGTATAAATAATTCCAAGTGGGACAAATTCAGGTTTATACCTAACAGGGACCTGACTCTTCTATTTCCATTCACCACTTCCAGAATGGAGAGACCACAGGAGCACAGGGCACTGCAACCTCTGTGTAAAGGGACCACGGCTGCAGGATATCATGAAAGAAAACAACCCAGCAGCCACAGCACAGAGGCAGATCAGCATCACAGCTTTAGGGATGTAACCAGGAATAGATCACAACCCAATCCATTCTCCTTGCAGCAGTTGTTTCTCCCTTCTCCTGTCACTCTGCTGCAGTTGTTTAAACCTCCGAAAGTCTTTTAAGGTCTGCTTTGAATGTCTCTTCCTACCCAGCCAGTGACACAATTCCCACTGGTCTCCAGAGCAGCAGGATAAAGCCTGAAGTGCCAAACCAATTCTACTCAAAGTACATAGGGATTGAGCCCTGATGCAAACCTGGCACAGAGGCTTTTATTTACCAAAGAAACAGAAAACCAGATCTCAGCTGTGGTGCAAGAAGCTCAAGGTTATCTGTTGTAATAGAGAGAGGCACTGACCCTGCAAGTTTCTAAATATTATTGTATTATTTCAGTGATGTTTGCAGCTGCTGGCCTGGAGCAGTTCAGGCTCTGCTGGACTTTTGCATGGCATTTCAGAAATTAAAAAGAGCTTACAGCACTCCACAAAAAACTGCCTCTGCTTGAGTGAGAGTGTGTGGGCCAGGCTCCAGCACAACTTGAATGAAACGGGGCCTTTTAATAGAAACACTGCCACGGCTGTTACTGTGGCAACACTGCTGGGCACCACATTTCCAACTGCCTCCAGCCCTCCCCCATTCCCACTCCGGGCCCCAGGAGCTGCCAGCATCTGCAGCACCCACCACAGCTCACAGGGTGCCTGGCAAGGGCTCAGGGCAGCTCTGCATGGGCCAGAATTTGGGCCTCTGAGCAGAGGAAGGGGTGCTGGGGGGGACAGGGTAGAATGCAGGGCAGGGAAGGGAAGCTGGAGAGCAGGGAGAGGGTGCAGGATAGTGGAGGGGGGAAGGGAAGGGAA
>VZTB01005370.1:0-17462 GCA_013397245.1 Thryothorus ludovicianus | reverse complement strand
CCATGAGGTTCCTCCATCTTAGCAATACCTGCCCCCTGTACCAAAACCCACAAACTACTTTCATACCTTGTGACAAACTTATTACTACTCTATTTAAACTCTTGTGACCTGTAATTCTTCCTTTAAGGTTGGCAATTGTTCCCATGGGCTAAAATCCAACCCACAGGTGTTTTGGGCTCTGTGCCAGGGTCTCTGAGACCCCTGCCTGGGTCCCTGAGCCTCCAGGGCAGCTGGAGGTGAATCTTGTGTTCCCACAGATGGGCTGCTGTTAATATCTGTCCCCGTGCTGTGGGATGTGAGAGGGACTGTGTTCTTGGGAGGCTCCCCTTCCCCTGCCTGTTCTGTGAGTCCAGCTCTTTGTGTGATCCCTGTATTGCTCCTCCAGAAATGGAGGGAGAAGGTGCCACGTGGGGACAGGCAGCTGCTGCACGTGGGATCTTGCAGTGTTCCTCCAATGGATGATGGAAGTATTCAGCAGACTTGCACGCTTTGGGGCTGCTGCTGACGTGTTCTGTTGTCATATTTCTGTTACAAGCAAAGAGCTGCAGGGCCAGAAGGGACTTGAAGTTGTCTAATCTGACCTCCTGCCCCAAGGCTGGGTCAGATCTATCTAAACTTTCCCAGCAGATGTTTGTCCAAAGCAGTTGTTAAAAAAGCCTTCAGTGATAGACTTCCTTCATCCTCCCTGGGTGCTCCTTGAAAATCTGTCATTGTTCTTGCCATTACCAAGATTTTCCTAGTTTCTGACTTTGATTTCTGTGCAGCAGTTGAGAATTGCTGCCCTCTTGCCCTTTTGTTACTGTACAGAGTGAGCTGTTCAATCCTCTGGAGCTGCCTTTGGGAATCTCTGGGCCGTGTCTTCCTTGAGCTGCAGAGTCCAAAACTTGCCAGGAGTGCTGTGTCTGATACCTGTGTGTACTGAGCCAGCAAACACCATTTTGTGACTCTCAAGTAAACTTTTGGAGTGTGATGAATGCGTTTTAGTTTTAGACAGAGCACTGGTGAAGTGTTTTATCATGCAAGGTTTTTATTATGGCTTTGTCTCTTTCCCAACTATAAAAACAGAGCACGTGCTCTTCTTGCCCAAGCGCTGCCTTTTCCACAGGGATGTGTTCTGGATCTCTGACTGTTCCAGAATAATTCCCTGCTGTTGTAAGGTGAGGAAAGTCCTTGCCAGCTGCCCTGCCCAAGGCTTTCCCCGTGATTAGCTCGATTACAGCTCAGCCACGGTGCTCTCCTGCTCTGACCTTCCCTCCTCCCTCCCTGCCGTGGTTCCACTCCGTGCAGCTGATTTTGTACCTCCTGTCCCTCTGTTCCCCTGAAGGATTCAGCCATTCATGCATTTCTAAAGCTGGTAAAAAGTGCATGTGAAGGTTATTCTGAGAGGGAGCACTCAAATATAAAACATGACAGAAAACAGATCAGCCAGTGCTAGGAGCATTATTTGCTCAGGTAAACTCCTTCACTTTCTTTTTTTTGGGGAAAAAAGCCAAAACTTGACTGTGTGTATGTTGCAGGCATTTTCTGGATCTATTAACACCTCTATTGTGCCTTTCAGTGGGAGAGAGTAGGAAGTGTGTGTGAAAGGTTTGTCTGCACAGAGAGCCTTTGTCCTGAGACAACTGAAGAAGCTCTTGCCAAAATGAAGACGGGTCTGGACAGGTCTGAAACATCTTTTGGCATCGACTTGTGTTTATTGCTGTGGGAAGAGCAGGTAGGGAGGAGCAGTCTGGCTTTTTTTTTTTGTTTGAACTATCAGTATGTATCTTTGAATCCCTCAGTTTTCTTGCAGAGTTTTTGTGTAATGTGAGTCCCTAGATTCTCTTGTTCTCTCTCCAATTGCAATGAGAGCTCTGGTGTTTCATTCCTCAGTTTTTTTCTCTGTCAGTTGCAGACACTGGGATCTTTAGTCATGTGGAAGGTATTTTATTGACAGCTTTAGAGTCTGAAGTACTTGCTAGCAGTGAAGAGGTGTAAAGTGATGTAGACTCTTGGGCAAAATCCCCTTTGCTGTGTTCCTTGATAAAGATTTCTTAAAACTGAAGAGTAAGTGAAGTGGCACAGGAGATTTGAAGCTCTCTCATCTGACCTCCTGCTCCAGACAGGGCCAGGATCAAAGGTAGGTTTTTTCTGACCTTTTTTAGTCAAGAGTGGCAGGTTGATGCCATGCTTAGTGCTCTTGTGGTGAGGAATATTTTCCTCCTTTCTGATCAGTATTTCCCTTGCTATCAGTAATTCCCATTTCTTGTCCTTTTGTTTCTGCCATCCAGTCTGGCTCCATCTGCTCAGTAAACCTCAGTTAAATAGTTGAAGACAGTAACTGGATCCCCCACTAAACACCATTTCTTCTCCAAGGTCAACAACTCCCATTCCCTCATTCCCTTCTCACATCAGGTGTTCCACTCTGTTGGCTGCTGCCTTTCCAGTGATCCAAGCAAATTTGAACCAGAGAGTCATGGAATCACAGAGTGGTTTGGGTTGGAAGGGACCTGAAAGATCACCCAGGCCCACCCCCTGCCACGGACAAAGACACCTTCCACTGTCCCAGGTGGCTCCAAGCTCCTTTCAGCCTGGCTTTGGACACTTCCAGGGATCCAGGGGCTTCTCTGGGCACCCTGTGCCAGGGCTCCCCACCCTCATAAGGAAGAATTTCTTCCCCATATCCCATCTACCCCAGCCCTCTGTCAGTTTAAAGCTGTGTTTTTCATCCATCCAATCAGTATCTCCTAATTTTTCTATGTTGATAAGCCCTGGACTCTTTTTATTTCCACCCACATTGATGGCTGTTATCTTGTTTTCTAACAGAAATGAAAGTCAATTCAAGGGAACCAAACTCTGAATTTTCCTGTTGGATTTGGAAGGAGAGGTCTCCCCTCAGGCTGTGTCCTGCTTGCTTGCCTGCACTAGCCTGTTCTTAGGAACATTTCTGGCTTAAATGGATCCAGCTAAATCTCAAACCTGGTGTTTTTTAATTTTGTTGTTCTCCACAAGGTACTCTCAGGTCTGGTGTTCCAAAAAGTGTGGCAGTGAGCAGCTCAGGGCAGGACTTTGCAAGACACAGCTGAGTGCTTTCCATGGCTCATCCCTTGGGCTTTGCCTTCATGCACCTGTGGGACATTGTTGAATGTCACCATTTTGCCTTGACCCTCTCAGGGCCTTTTCTGGAGTCTTGCTGAATAGAGAGTTGTTCCTTGTTTTTGTATTTGTACCTGGAGCTTCTTTGTCTTAATGATTTCCTGATGTCGTTATTGGGCCAGTGCATGAAGATCATTTAGAAATTGAAATCTTTACACCACGGTGCTTGCAAACCCTCCCAGCTGAATCATCTGTTGGGTTTATGGCCATACATTCCAGTCTGTCATCCTGACTGGTAATGAAAATATTGCACAGCTCTCATGCCTGGCTGGACCCGCTTTCCAGTGCCCTCCCAATTAGATAACAAACCCTTGATAATTGTGCTCTGAGAAGGATGTTGTCATGCAGCCATTTTATGGTGATTACATCTAATTAATGTTTTCTTAGGTGGATCTTATGGAAATGTCATGTGGAACAGCGTCAGAGCTAATAAAGATTGCATTTCTGAATCTCCTTATCAATCCTGTACATTTTTTCCTGGTGATGCACATATCCTTTATTGCTCCATAGATTTCTGATGCTAGAAGGGACCAGAGAGGTGATGAGACGCCCCTGTCCACGCTGAAAGTTCAACTGAGCAAGTGACACCAGATTGATGAGGACCTTTGTAACGGGACAGTTGTGACATGACAGATCCGGGAGATCAAGAGGAAACAAACGTGATGTGTTCATGGATCCCAAACAAAATTAAACAATTACCTGAACCCAGTCTTCGGAGCAGCCTTTGAACGAATCCCAAGCCTTTTTCTGCAAGGGCTGGGAACATAAAGAACGTGTCTAATCTGTGCTGATATCAGGCAGCAGTTATCAGTGCCTACGTGCTGTTACTCAGATCTCGTTAGCTGCCTAATTGGATAATAGGCAGGACACTTCACAACTGCATAAGTATATTAAGCTTAATCTGCTCTGGAGCAGGGAGGGGAAGATGTGCTTGGTGACAGATGCACACAAGAGGATGCACAGTGGGGCAGGGGTGGAAATGTGGGGCTGTGTCCCCATCACTTCAGTCCCTGTAACTTTCTGAGGCAGAGGCTCTGTGTGACTGCAGTGTTTACATCAGTGCAGGAGTCCCAGAGCAAAGACTTCCAGCACATTCCAACTTTACCCACCTCGGCCAGGCAACTTCACCTTCCAAAGCACTGTTTTTCTAGTAGTTAAATCCCTTCCTAATATCTTTTTTAATAAAATGTGCAGTATAACTTAACACCTGTTTTTAAATCCAACATGGTAGAACAGAGAAGCATCCTGTGTTTGTGATACTGGACTTTGCAGCACCTTCCTGGTCCTAAAGCTTATTTCCAGCACAGGGACAGGATCAGAAAGGTTCCACAGTTCTGTACATGGACAAAAGAAGCTGTTTAATTATGAAATACTCATCCCCTTCTATCCTGAAAAAATGCTGTTACTGCAGTTACCCAGTTTTAAACTTTTGGAGTGGGTTGCCTCTTTCCAAAGGTGCAATGAAACCCAAGTCAGATTCTTGTAGAAGATGTGGGTATGAGCAGATTTCATGAGTTGTCACCACCAGTTCTATTCTCAGGAGAAGGGATCTGCAAAGGACATTTCTGGGTGCAAAAGATGCATCTGCCAAGGGGATCTTTAGCTCAAGGTAATGAGAGAGTGACTGTGTGAACTGTGACCTCTCCATGGATTTCCTGGATTCCCTTAGGACTGGTGGAAAGTTTTCACAGAAACCTCAACTTGAGCCCAGCTTTTGTCCCTGTATCTTGCATGAGCTGCCTCCAGCTTTTCATTTATTTATTGCTTAACCTCAGAGGAGAACTGTCTTCACCTTGTGCTGTAGCCAGCAGGAAAGACAGGAGCCAGCCTCTTAATATGTGTCTTAAGCAAATGCAAACTCCATTAAGTGTGTTTATCACCAAGCAGCTCATTCCCAGCTGTGCAAAACACCTCGTGGTTGGTTTGTGTGGGATGCACAGAGCATCCTCTGCTGCTTTGTCCTGACCTCAGTGTTTGTGACCAGCAGGGGTTAAGAGAGAGGCACTTGTCTGTGTGAGGATGCTATTCCACTGTACTGTGAATTTAAAGTATGCTGACCTTCCCATGGAAAATGTTATTTAAAACCAGAACCCCTAAACTGCTTTTATTTGGCATGAAGAGAAGACATCGTGGGGTGTTTGCTCCATTTTGGTGTGGACAAACTCCTGGGTGGAAAAACTAAAGAATAGTGATTGAATACAGAAGAATTTTTATGGTTATCCACACCTGATCTAGTGCCTGCGCTAAAAGTGTGATCAGCAGGGAAAAATACAATTTTTTTCCAATTTTTTTTCACATCTCAGCAGCCAAATTCCTGGGACAGGCTCTGGAGAGAGCCTGTGTCCTTGTTCTGCCTATGTTGCTGCACTGGTGGGGGGTAGCTGCAGGTAACTCTCCCCTTCTGTTGCTTGTGCCTGGGTCATGCTGCAATTGGAGGCATCCAGAAGAAATGAAGGAGAGTGGGCTGCTACAGATGGTCTCCCCAAAGTGTTGGATGTGTTGATAGCATGTTTTCTGTAGCTATACACACCAATATTGCCTTTATCTCCCATCCAAATCTGCTGGGTATTGACTTGGACTCAATCCGTCATCAACTTCGAGTCAGGCTCGACTTCAACCTGTTCTTATTAAAGAGTGAAGAATGCTCTGTCATATGCAGTTGATAAGGGAATTTGGAAATAAAAGTGCATATTAAGTTGTCAGTAGCATTTTTTTTCCCTCTTTATCTGGAAAAAAACCAAAATCATGGCATGGGTTGTTTTCTTCCTCCTGCTTGGGCAATTTCTAGACATGCCCAGCACTCGCAGGATTGTTTTTCAAACCCAAGATAACCCTTATGTGGTTCTGTCTGGCCCCTGCCTGTTACAGATAAAAATCACACCCAGACAGGCAGGAGCAAAGAGCAGAACACCTGCTTGGTTGGTCTTTAGTGTGTTCTTTCCAGAAAGTTTTAAAAATGTGTTTTTTCAGGGCAGCGAGGAGGTGAGATTTGTGACGCCGCGGGTTCATCTCGCCCTTGTGGCTGAGCTGTCCTTGTGGAGAGAGCCACGGTAGGATTGTGTCACTCTAGGTCTTCATTAGGGTTGTTAAGCACTATTTGAAGTTTCCTGAGCTTAAGTCACAGAAGATCTGATGTCTGGAGTCAAGGCATGGCCTGTGACAGCTTTGGAAAGCTGTGCCGAGATCCTCGTGTCTCTCCAAAGCAGTGCCCTGTATTTCAGAAAGGAACATTGTGAGCGGGGAGAACAAGTTTCAGATCACATGTTCCCCAGCAAATGCTGTCCTTTCGATAGGAAGACTTGTTGGAGAATGTTAATTGAGTCCCTTTTTAAATGAAGGAGGCTTTGCTTCCTTCCCAAGTTTTCAAAACAAATTTTCCAAAAACAGTGCCTATGTTTCATTCAAGTGTAAATCCTTTCTCTTTAACCTGGAAGTTATCCCAGAAAAAAGCCTATCCATTCACTGCAGGACAGACCTTTGTGGTTGTAGTGGAAAAAAAAAGAAGTGGATCAAATTGTCCAAACAGGAAGGGAATTAAGAAAAGCCTTTGCTCAGTGAGCGGAGCTCTCATTTCAGTTTAAAAGATGTCCTACAAATTCCACTTTACATCTCCATTGCTTTTGAAGCATCACACAATGATTGAGGTGTCTGCTAAATTTAGAAATGACAATTTTTTCTCCTGCCAACACGCCAGCCTAGCTGGAGGGATTTCAGCATGTAGTTATAGGATGGAGGCAAGTGGTGATTTGAAATTTACTGGCTTGTTATCTCATCTGACTTGCACATAGCTCTGTCCTGGTGGGGATTTAATATCTTACACTGATGCCTTTTCATTTGAGGGCATTAATGGAAATGCTTTTCTGGCACAGCTAGGTGCTTGTGCTGTTTTGCATGTGGTGAAGCTGAGGTACTGAAAGGATCAGGCGTGGAGTGCTGAATAAAATGAGCTCCCACCTAAACACGTTGAAATTGTGCTTTATTTTGAGCAAGGTATGGGTAGGACTGTTGTTCTTTTACCCCAGACACATGGGAAGGCTGTGCAAGCAGAGATAAATCACAAGTGTCCCAATTCACAGTTTCTACTGTTTACCATATGATAAATCTTCCTGCTCTGTGAAAAATGTCTTAGATCTAAAATACATCTTTTTTTTTCCTTTCCTCAGCCTGTGATATTTAATTATTCTCTCTCTGAGCAACGTTTTATCTCAGTTCTGTGAAACTGTTTGAGGCAGAGTTTCATGCAGAGGATCAACGCTAAAGTAAACTTGCCTTTGTTTTGGTAAAATGATTGTCACAGAGAAGAAAGGTTTTGAGTTCAGGTGTGTCGGGAGAAATGAAAGGCACCTTGCAGCAGTGGAAATCCATCACTGGAGTGCATCCCACAGCACTCCAGGCTCCACTCTGCCTGCAAGGCACTTAAAACCTCAAAGCACACAAAGTCGACTGGGGGAAGTTTTCTGTTGGAATCTCCAGACAAAATTTCGTGCTCGGCTTTGTTTGGAAGTTTGCAACAAGGTGGGAAGAAAGGTGAAGGTGTCAGTGTTGTGCTTTCATCTCTTTCCTCACCCACCCTTCTGTTTCTTGTTTTTGATGTTGTTTGACCTTTAAAGGTCCCTTGCAGCCCAAACTATTCTGTTATTCTGTGATTCATGAGCTCTTTCTGCTCTCTGCTCCATTCTGCACTCAGGAGGAAAATCACTCAGCAGGGGGAATTGTTCCTGGTGCTTTACAGCAGGGATGTGGTCCTGTCTGAGAGATTTCCCATAGCAATACTGATTTCCTTTGGATATCTCCTGGTGACCTGTGTGCAGACAGTCTGTAGTGAGGAGAACCTCTTTGCTTTCGTACTGAAATATTTCTTAATTTTTTATTCAAACCCATTGGGAAAACTCCCATCTTCTTCAAGGGAACCTTTTGGTGGTTCCAGACAGCCAGTCTGGCAGCTATAACCCAACCCTCAGGATCTAAGGACTTTCTCCCCAGCCTGAATTCCCCTGCCCTGGGCTCTGTGCTGCTCCAGGGATGTGTTTGTGCAGACTGCAGGATGGAGAGGGCTGTGTGAGCCCTGGCTACGTGTCTGCTGCCTCAGAGCTGGAACGTGTGGTTTCTTTAATGCTCCAGGGGAAGGCTCTTTGATACAGCTGCACCTGGAGAGACAGATTTTTTTCCTGGAGTCACGTCTAGTCTGCTCCAGGCTGAAGTTGACCAAGTTACTGTGGGAGTAAATCCATGTGGTGTTTGGTTTTTCTAATTCTGGTTCTCTTCCCATAGTGTTGCTGTTGGATTTAATGATTTTTCCCTGTGGCTTGAATGGTAAAGATGTGGTAACTGCTCTGTGATGGCTTAAAAATCAAAGATTCAGTGTGGGTGTTGCTTTCAAAAAGAGAAGAAATAATGCTATTTCGAGAGCTGTTGCTGCTATTTCAGGGCAGTTTGGTAGGTCTGGGTTCTGAGAAGTGGTGAGGAAAAATAATTGCTTTTGGCTATCGTGTCTCATATGGTGTGTCCTGAAATGATCCTTGTGTACACATAGGGCTGGAACCAGTACTGAGCCTCTCTGCATGGGGATTTGTTCCCTGTCTCATCCTCCTGGTACAGAGGATGGGAGGAGAGGAAAAGATTCCTGTTGAAACTTTGCTCCCAAGCTTGCTGCAACGAATTGAAAACCCCAAACCACAGCAAGTTCCCAAGTGTAATATGGACACCAGTGTTTATTTGACTGAGACACGATTGTGTTCTGAGTTGTGCAAACACAGGCATATTTCCTATTTAATTAAGGCTCGTTTTATGAATTAAGATTGCCAAACAATTGGAGAGAGAAGGAGGGTGGAAGAGATAAGATCTCAAGGTTGTGCAGACGGGATAGGGTACAGCTCTTTTTGGCAGCTGGAATATGACTTCTGCAGGAAACTTGTCTGCAGCATTGTTCTATCAATTATGCCAGTGTTTTTAGCTTATAACCTTTTTTTTGCTTGTAGTTTACTTCTGTAGTTTCCTTCCTTTTACAGTCCTGAAACACCAAGCTTTGCTTCTGCCAGGAGTGTAAGAGTGGCAGATACCTCCCAATGCTCAGTGTGATTGAGGAGCTGGACACAGGGGTTGGCAGAGCTGGAAATAGGGAAGAATTCCCACCAAGGGTCCACCAGAGCCTGGTAAGCTTGCAAAGACTCAGGAAAAGGCAGGGACTGGTTGTTGCTTGTCCTTGGATTGTTTAGTTGAACAAATCCAAGTTGCTCCTGAGCTGTGAACCCTTTGTCCTGTCAGAGGCTGACAGAGCCCAACTGCAGCTGATGCCCTGGTTTAGGTTCTGGCCAGCTGTTGGTAGATCCCTGGTGACCAGTGGGGTTTGGAAAGCAAGCTGGAATTCTTGGCTAGATCACAATTTCTGTCAGTAGAGTTAAGATGGGAATATCCTGTTCATGCAGCAGGTTGAATACAGCTGCTGTCCCCTGCTCTGCAGCTTCTCCTGGCACAGCAGGAGGGTGTTGTGGCACTGAGAGTGTCTGTGATGGATAGATATTGTGGGATCCTTCTGGGTGGGTGGGACCTACCTGTCTGCAGCCTTCCAAAACAAGGGGATGCTGATGTGCCAGCTACACCCTGTGCTTGTTCTGTCTGCAGGAGATTTGCAGAGCACTGGATTTACTGGATTTGCTCCTCTGCTGCCCAAGGAACGTGCCAAAGCTGTTCTTTTTGTCTCTGCCCTGGAACTCCTTTTAGCTGTGTAATACTGTAGCCTCAGGCACATGAACCACGGCGTTACAGTTCTGATCTTGCTGGATGTGGGGGCAGCAGAAGCTCATTAGCCCAATTCTCAACCCATTTCTCAGGGAATCACTTGGGGATGATGACTGCCTCCAGCGGGAGTTTGTGATGCTGGAGAGAATCCTCTGGACCTTCATTTTATCCCCACACTGTAAATCAAGATGCTCCCCTCCTCACCAAGGTGTGTTCCTGGTAGCAGCTCCCATCCCAACCCCTCAGAGCTGGCAGAGCTTGCCACGTTCTCACGGTGCCCTTCAGCCAGAGGAACACAATTATTTTCATTTCTTTTCCCTCAGATGAGGAGCATTTGAAAAAAACACATAATGGTGCATTTTATCAGTGAGTTTTAAATGGTGTGATTCATCCCCTGTGTTCTTGGCTTGACATTCTTAGGTTTATTTTTTTGGATATCCGTGCAGTTCTGTCAGTGCCAGGCACTGTATGGAAGTGCCCCGTGGCAGACAACCTGCTCTGCCCATATGTTCCCTTTAAAAAAAAAAAACCAAAAAACCAACTCATAATAGGAAGTCTTTATACTGCATGCCAAGACGCTTGGGGCTTGTTAAATATATTCTACTTGTCAACAACTACCCAATTTAAAAAGTAGCCTTGGTGTGAATCAGCTTTGAACAAGTTCATTTGACTCAAGGGATATTTGCAGGCATTAAAACAAGTTGGATCACAGTGGTAAAAATGTGCAGTGTTTTCCTGATCAAAAGCACCGTCCAGTGACCTTTTTTTTTTTGTTTTGTTTTGTTTTAGTCTCCTTCAGACTTTCAAAAGTGCAGAGATTTTTCCCAGTTGGTGATTTTGGAGGGGGGAGGAGGTTTATTGGGGCGAGCGTTTCTGCTCAGTGTGTTGCTGGAAAATCAAGTGGAGGTGCCTGGTGCCTCCAAAGTAGCAGGAAATCTTATTCTGGAACTTGTTCCACCATCTTTGTTGACTGAGAATTAATTATAAAATGTCAAATGTCATGGTTAAGGGTCTTTTCCAGCCTCAGTGGTTCTCTGAGTGCTGTGGTTTATTCTCTGCCTCCCCCCCCCTGCATTTTTCCTGGATGATGGTGTTGTGGAAAGAGGCAAAGGGGATGGCTGTCCTGGATCATACTTGCAAAAAAAATATAATTTCAGAGAACAATTTTTTTTTGTTGTTGTTGTCGAAGAACTCAAACATTTCTGCTTCACTTTCTGGGCCAGCAGTGCAGGACCACAGAGTGGTGCTGTGGTGGGAGCCTGTATTTTGCATAAGGTCTGATGGCCTCAGCTTTAATATCCACCAGCTTTGGGCTCCTTCTCTTTCATAACTTTGGGAGCAGTTTACAGAGGTTGTTCTTTGTGTGCACTGAAGAAGCACAGCTTCTTCCCAGCTTGGGGAGAGGAGACAATTTAGTATGTCCCTTTCCCTGTCTCTCCTGAAATTATCTCCTGAAATATTCCTGGAGGTGAGGGGGTAAATGAAGTTAAGGCTTGGTAAGTCACTTCTCAGAGTAAAGGAGACCTGACTTTGGACAGGCAAAGGTTAATGCTGTATTTCCCTGTCTCTTTTTGGGATGTGTCCAGAAGAAGAGCACAGAGCCAGCCTGAAAGTCCCTGTTGCCTTTGAAAAACCAGTGCTGAGGAGGTTTGGGAGCGAGCTGCAGGTTTGGTGTGTGGGAAAAAAGGGAAGCATTTTGGCAGGCTGCTGTCCAAGAGCACACACAGTGTGTCATTAATGCCTTTCCTTCCTTGATGTCTGATCCAGCCTGCACTCCCTGTGTGTCAGTCACTGGGCTGGGTCAGTAATTTGTAAATGGAGCTGGTAGAGCTGATGTAAGATCAGATTTTTTCAGTGCCTTGAGCCATGCTTGATGGCTTGGGCTTTTACAGGGATAAATTGTAGTGGATGGTAGCATTTATCTTCAGTTCCAACTTGTTTTTCTCTCACAGCCACCCTTATAAATTCCAGCAGCTCTCTGGAAATCAAACCACTTCATTTCAGGTTCTGCCTGTGGAAATACAAGGCAGGACACAAGTTCCTTGTTGCTTTTGTGGGTCTGGGCTCCTTGTACCACCATGGTGAGAAAGATGAGTGTGGTCATCTTTCCATCCTGAGGGCTGCTGGGCAGAGATGAGGCAGGCAGGATAAATGGTGTGAGATGCAGAGAGGGTGCTGCAGAAATGATGGAGATGTTCCTGGGGACCAGGCAGGATTGCTCACTCAGGCTCACGTGTCCCCGTGCAGCATTCACAAGGCTCTTTGCTCTGGTCAGGCAGGAAAAGGTGATGGAGGGGATGAAGTCTCACTGACAGGAAAAGCAGGGATTTTACATCTGTCTCCTTTGTTTCAAGTCTTGGAAAACACTGTGGTCTAGGAGGTGGTGGTGCTGGTGCTGGTTCTACTTGGAGCAGCAGGCTGGAGCAGAGCTTTTCTGACCCACACTTCAGTAGCTGTGAGCTGTCAGAACAGGTCTCTGCCCATGCCTGGCAGCTGCCTGCAAAAGAGGGGAGCAGAACGGGGCTGGGGCTGAGTGACTCGTTCCAACTGCTGCATCCACCTGTTCACACTAAAATCCTGGCTTGGATGAAGCCTGAGCACGAAGCTGATGAGGAAGTGCCACTCTCACAGGTGGTGTCTAGGAGGTGGTGGTGCGTGAGCTGCCGGCGTGTGCAGGTGTAACAGGAGTTAAACTTGATCCCAGTGGTGCTGATCTTAGTGACACAGGTTTATGAGCTTGGGAAGGGCTCTGGCGTGTGCAGAGAAGGCTGTGGACCATCACCCTGCCCCTGTAGGTAGCTGAGTAAACGAGGTGTGTCTGCTTCCAGCACAATAAAGCTCCCGTGGAGCCGCAGACGCAGCTGGCCCGGGCTGGTGTTTGCACAAAGGCAGCTTGGAGCAGCAGGCTGGTGTTACCCCCTGTGTCTGGCTGACGTGGAAGGACTTGGGATCAATTAATAACACTCCTGAAAGGGTGCAAATGGGGATTTTGGAAAGGGTTGTGAGTTTGGCGTACAGCCTGCTGCATTAAACAGGAGGGAGAAGGGAAAAAGAGACACATCTTCCAGCTTGACATGTTTGCAGCGTGGAGAGCTTGGAAAGAGCATCTTGAAATAACAGGCAGTGAAGATTAATGTGCTTGTGTCTGAGAAGGCTGATGAAAGGGGGAAGAAGCAGGGAGAAGTTACAGAATGCTTGTTTGTTGTGCCAGGAGCTGTGGGGAGGCACTGACAGGCAGTGCTGGAGCCAGCCCAGAAATCCCTTCCCCTTCGGTTCTGTATCTGCTCAGAGATGGGATCTGTCCTGACCTGTGCTCAGGGAACAGCCTGAGACCTGCAGAGGTGTTCAAGGAGAGAAGATTGCTCCAACCAGAATCATCCTTCCAGGCACTTCTCCCTCAGCTTAGGGAAAGAGATGCAATAGAGATAATAATTGGAAATTTTGTTACTACAGTGGCTGAGGTGAGGGTTACTCACTACATGCTCAGTACCAGTCCTGCTGGGCTGTGTAAGGGGTTCATGGCCCAACAACTGCAGTGTCTTTACTTCTGCTGAATAAGTCACCTTTCTGTTCCTGTCCTGCAGCTTTTGCCTTTGGGCTCAGCTAACAGTGCTTTCAGACAAGCACTTTTCCTTATGCAGCTGATGAAATAACAGAGGTTATTACATCTATTGAAAAAAAGGGTTTTGAAACTCTGGATCAAAAAGTTTTCTGGTATTATTTTTAACTTTTTTTTAATTTTTTTTTTTTTAACTATTTTCATCATGTTAGATTCCTGAGGTGCAAAGGCCACAAAATTTTATTTTGCAGTTCAAACCTGGCCATCTCCATTAAACTGGCAGGATAATTCCCAGGACCACAGCCCACTCTTCTGCTGGGACTGGAGTGTAAATGTTTATGACAGATTGGATCCCGAGTTGAAAGCTTCAAGCAACATCCTCTCTGTTTTTAGAGAAAAGTATTTCAACAGCTGATTAGTGTCATTGTTAAAATTAGATATTTTATTTTTGTTGTGATTTTTTTTTTTCTAGCTTCTGCTCCTGGTTTCTCAATCTCACTTTGTCTTTGCTTAGACTGAATTAATTTGGTGTCAAATTTTCTCTGTAAACACTTTCAGGCTGTGATGACAAACCTGTATTATAAACACATGTGTGTGCAGTGCCCCTTCATGTGTTGATAGTATTTTGAATAGCTGCACTTAAAATAATGAGGAAATAGTAGTGTGTTTATTTCTTGTGCTCCCATTTAGTCCTTCAGCTGACTCTTGTTGCTTTTATCAAACACGTGCAATATCATTGCTTAGCTTTCTGGTTAGGGATGATGCTTAATTCTCATCAAATAAAAAGCCTACAGGGAATAAAGTGATTCTGGTAAATTCTTCTGCTGGTCTGTTGGGTCAGCAGGGAGTCTGTTTGTGTTGATGATGCATTTCTCACCCTCCAGACTGGCTGTTAACGCTTGTTAATGTGAAAGCTGTCGATTCAACACAATTTTAGAGCACTCAGGAAGATCAGGTGACTGTTTTAAGCTGTCTCTAAGCTCCCTTGCAGCTTGGCCCTCCTGAGACAGGAATGCCAGAGGTCAGCAGGATGGATTGCTCCTCCTTTCCCTGCCCTGGAAGGCAGCAAATCCGAGCTGGGCGCTGAAATAATGACAGGGCTGAGGTGGGTCCCACTGGGATGACCATGAGTTTGATCTGGGAATGCCAGTAAATGACAACCTGCTGTGGGATGCAGAGTGTGAAGGAAGGTCACTTTTTAAAAATTAACCAATCCTGGTGGAAAACCCCCGAACAAACCCCCAAATCCCAACCAACCTTCAGCCAAGCCTTCAAGCACACAAGCCCTGTTTTCAGAGCGTTGCCTTGCCCAAGGCTTTGTGTCACCAGAGCTGCAACAATACCACCCCAGGAGTGGTTGGGTGAGCTAAGAATAGCAGATTTCCTTGAGAAATGCTTTGTTTATTTTGGTTTTCTATTTTTAAATAGTTAGAGCCGTAACAGTCTTTTTCTGAAGGGTCCTGGAAGAATTGCCTGCCCAGAGAGTATTGTTGTAGTAAGGAGGGCAGTTGTGAACTGCCTTAATTCTCTGGCTTCTTCCTTGTGACCTGCAAGGTTTTTCTGGCAAAATAATGGAAAAAAAAAAAAAAAAGAAGTTCAGTGTCCCCCTACTGAACTTGTATTGAGTACCAGTGTCAGGAATGGAAACCCATGGTTCTGGCTTGGAAGATATATTTTTGCAAAGATTTGTCTGTTGGAAAACAGTAGTTATGTTCAGGATATTTTTTTTTTTTGAGGGGCTGGTTTTAGGGATTTTTTTTAAAGGTGTGTGTTTGAGGTTTTTTTTTTTTGAATGAAGGAAGTAGACTGGAGTGAGAGGGGTAAATGGAGGGTAATTTCTCTTAGGGAATCAGGGACAGAATGGTGATAGAGACTGAGAAAAGAGGGCAAGTCTGGAAGCAGAAGTGATTAAAATATCCTGAGTGAGGCACTTACAAACACAAGAGCTAAGAGGATCAAAGCTGTATGTTTTAGACAAAAGGAAGATGTATATTTGGATTTTTTCTTGTTGTGGATAACCAGTTGGCTGTCTCACAGGAACACTGTAAGTAAGACAAAGCAGGGGAATTTTACTTTCAGTGAAGCTGTGATTTAGTGCTACCCTTGCTCTTAGATGGACACAAAGTAAAATTAGAGTCTGAGAGGGATTCACAGTGCAACAGCCAACAACACGTCTTGCCTTGTGATTAAATGAGAAAATAAAAATAAAAAAAAAAACAAAATAAAAAAGAAACAACCGTTTTTGGCAATCAAGAAGAAGTAAAAAGCCAAACTGTCTTTGTGTCAGAGGACCTGGTAATATCCAGTGGCTTGGCAAGTGCTGAACTGCACACAACGGGTGACAGAACAAGAGGACACAGCCTTGAGCTGTGCCAAGGGAAATAAAGGTTGGATTTTAGGGAAAGGTTTTTTATGGAAGGAGTGATAAAGTCCTGGAATTATCTGCTCAGGGAGGTGGTGGAGTGACCATCCCTGGATGTGTTTCAGATCAGACTGGGTGTGGCACTCAGTGCCATGGTTTAGTGGAGGTGTTAGGGCTGGGTTGGACTCGATGATCTTGGAGGTTTCTTCCAATCCAGTGATTCTGTGATCCAGTTTTTGTGCTTGTCTCACTCAAGAGCCTACCAGAGGGAATAATTGATGCTAAAATAAGTGTAATGAGGGCTTCCTATATTTATGTCACCTGTTCATTCCACCGTGGAATATAGATCCTGGGTGGAAAGCTCAAGCTTTTGCTAAGTTTTGTCTTTCCCTGCTGATCATTAGGTACAATGATCACCAGTTAAGGAAACTTTTTGGAAACGACCAGTTAAGGGTGGTTTCCAAATCAGGGTTCTGTACACACAAAATACCCTGTTATTTTCTCATCTCCCTAAACAGGTAACCTAATCCAGTATTAAAATGCTGAAACAGGAGGAAAAACATTTTTTTGGAGCTGTCATGTGAAGAATTCACAGGACCTCATCAAAGCCAGGATTTGGAAATCTGTGCTTAAAAAACTGAGCTAAATTCATTCAATTTCTACTGGATATAGATGGCAGAAAAGAAGTTCCTTTACTGTGGCAATGAAAATACGTGGATCAAAGTGTTACCAGGAGAAAAGGGGAGAGGGTTATAGAATGTCTGTGGGAATTCTCCTCTTCTGTTCTCCCCTAGTGAGACCCCACCTGCAGTGCTGGGATCCCCAGCATCAGAGGGGTGTGGAGCTGCTGGAGAGAGTCCAGAAGAAGCCATGGAGATGCTCCAAGGGCTGGAGCCCCTCTGCTCTGGAGCCAGGCTATGAGAGCTGTGGGTGCTCACCTGGAGAAGAGAAGGCTCCAGGGAGAGCTCAGAGCCCCTTCCAGAGCCTAAAGGAGATTACAAAAAAGGCAGAGAGCAACTTTTTACACAGGCAGACAGTGATAGGACAAGGAGGGAACAGTTTGAAACTAAGGAGAGTTTTGGATTGGACATTAGGATGAAGGTCTTACCTGTGAGGGTGGGCAGGCCCTGGCACAGGGTGCCCAGAGAAGCTGCCCCTGGATCCCTGGAAGTGTCCAAAGCCAGGCTTCAGGGCTTGGAGCAACCTGGTCTAGTGGAAGGTGTCCCTGGCCGTGGCAGGGGGTGGGAATGGGATGATCTTTAAGGTGCCATCCCTCAGAATTCTGTGATGAGCCTTCTGTTGGGCTGTGGCCGTTGGCAGCTGCTGCGCTGGCAGTTGGAGCTGATGCAGGGCCGGCTGGCACAGGCTGCAGTGGCAGAATCTGAGCTTGCACACACTGTGCAGATCCCTCTTGCAGGTGAGTCCACAGAAGGGTGGATTGAGCTGAAGCTGCTTCAGTTGAAACCAAATATTTTCAAAAGAGTTGTGAGAGCTTCAGTGGGACCACTCTCCTCTTCATACCACTGTGTAAATCCCTGCTGACTGCAGTCTGGTGTCAGCTCCTTTACAGAGAGTGGATATTGCTTAGTCAACATTCATAAATTCTATAAAGTCCTGGAGAAAAAGGGACTGTCCAAATGACACTGCTGTTTGCTTTGTGCTTCATTA
>VZTB01005356.1:3048-13819 GCA_013397245.1 Thryothorus ludovicianus | reverse complement strand
TAGGGTGTGAAAGTAGAGATTTAATTTTGATATATTCACTGAACAAAGTATCAAAACGGAAATGACTGAACTTGTGAATTGAGAGAAAACAGTCTTAATTAATGTCTTCCTTTCTTAAAGCATTTAAATGTGAAGTTGATTGCATTCCTTGTGTTTGTGACACTTTTTTATTTATTTTAACTTCGGCTTCTAGGATCTGCCAACATGGAAAATACCAATGCTATACTGATTAAAGATGCTGGTAAATTTTTACTTTATATTTGAAATAACAGAGTAACTTCTGTATTTGTGTTTTACTATTTAAAAATTGCATGAAGAATTTGCAAGATTTTTTTAAAGTCATTTGGAAAGTGGGACCTAAATCCTAATTCTCCTTTCATTGACGTTGGGCTTCACTTTTGAAAATATTCATGTAAAAATACACTGCTTTTTATCTTTTTTCTGAAACAGGCAATCTCCTTTACTGTCCTGTTCTTTCTGCTGTGCTAAGTAAATGATCTTCAATATTTTCTTGGAGATACTCTGTCCATTTTACAAATGAGAGAATTTTATTGCAAAGGAAAAGAATTGTTACTTATGGAACTGTACTTGATGACAGAATAAGATCCTCACTGGTTTTTTGACTTCTAGCTATTTTCAAGAATCTGACTCTTCTTCTGTAGTGTCTTTCTTTTACTAATAATTTCCACCAGAGTTTCTTTCACCAGGGTCTGATAAAACTTTCTAAAGAAAGATACACTTTAGTTTGTTTTTTTCTTTTCTTTATTATGTTCAGGTTACCAAAATGTGGTTTGAATATTAAATTAATCTGATTATTGGGTATTAAAAAAAAAATAACATTTAAGCAAACAATAAGCATTACTATTGTTTTTCCCCAGTGTATAATGCGGTTGGACTGGCTGCTTATGAACTGTTTGATAGTGTGGATTTTGATCAATGGTTTAAAAATCAACTATTAGCAGAACTACAGGTTTCTCATGACAGGTAAACTTTGGTTTGTTATACCTTCATCATTTATATACAAACTGCTGATGCAAATCTTTTAAGATACAATGCCTAATAGTTGCTGCGTTGAAAAATACTCAACCTTGAAACATATCCACTGTATGAGGAGAGGTATGAAATGCATACAGATAACTGATAGCAGTCACAAAAATGACAGCGTTCTTGACAGTTCATGTTTAAATTACTGTGTGGTGAATACTTCCAGGGTTCTGTAAATGTACACTGTCTGTCTTCTTGTATACATTAGAGTTGACTAAACCTTCTCAGGATAACCAGCTTTACTCATTTAAAAAAAGATATTTAGGCCTCCAGAGACCCTGGAGACCTCTAGGCAGCAAAGTCCAACTGAAATCTGTGGAAATCATCCCTGTAAAACTGTAGTTTAGCCAAGGTAGTGATTTGTTCTTCTTTGTAAGTTTAAATGCAAGCCCTCTGTAATTCTGTTCAGTTAATTTTGCTGCAGTAAATAGGGGAAATAAGGGTTTGGGTTGGGTTGTGTTGTAAAGTGTGAATGATTGCAGGTTGTTGTACATGAAGAGTTTTATACAGTCCATCTGCTGTGGTGTTTCCTCCTCACCAAGGTCACCCTCACTTGGATGGCCTTCACACGAGTACCTCCTATTGTTTAGTGGATATTATGGGGTATTTTGAAAGATCATTTTTGGCATCTCAGTACAGACTGAGCTGTCGCTCTTTGTAACTATCTGGAAGACAGTGTTCCTCCCTTTCCCTCAAGCTCACTCTTTCCCCAGGGGAAGGACAGTGGCCACTATCGTCCGTGCTAATCCTTATCAGACAAGTTCAAATCAGTCATTGACTCTAAATAAGTATGTCCTGTTTTCCTCAACACAGTCATTAGCAGTAACCCGAATGTCCTTTGAAGGCTGTTGCTGTGTTTTTCTTCTACGTTTGCAATTCATCTTACCAGTGGCAATATTTTGTGAAACATAAACGAATTTGTTTCCTTATACCCTTAGGAGCTGCTATAAATTTTAAATTATTTTCCATAATGGGTCACTAGTCAATTCTTTTATTTCCAAATGCTCTATTTACAAAGAGAGTTCAGTTTCCTGTAGAGTGGAACTTAAAATATTAAAATGCATTTTTCCACTACAATAAACTTTGAAAAAATCAATTATTTACTTTTGAACGTATAATTTAATTAGTGTCAAAAAAGATTGCCACAGTTGTTTACTTACTGTCTCCTAACATTTTTATTCTTCTTTTCATTAGACTATCTTTTTTAACTAAGATTTCACTTACTATTTACAAGTGGCCAGGTACTCTTAATGGTTAGGCTAAATGTCAGAAGAGCAGGAAAAAATGGGAGATCTTGTATAAGACTGTTCATTTTTCACCAGCAGCAGTCTCTAATAAAGCTGCCATGATCTTTGCACCACATGCTGGCTATGGCATTTTTATGCTATTCTCCCATATAGTGTAAGTAACACTGACAAGTTTTTGTGTTGTTGATACAATTGTATTACAGTCAGAAAGACACCTGATCTAACCATTTGGTTGGCATTTGCAATATCCCAGGATGAAATTCCTGTGGAGACAGAAGCTTGCAGTAGAATTGTCCAGAATTTTGAAGCCCTGTTTATTTGAACTGCTTCTACTGCCTTCATAATTTGAGACTACCATGGCTGCAAAGGAAGGCAGTGTTAGTGGTTTGAATGGAGTACTGCTTTGACAGCAGCTTTGGGAATATGTATACAGTTCAGATGAAGTGGGTTGGAGGGTATCCTCTGCTGTCCTACAGAAAGTCCCATGGTAAACAGTATGCTTATTCAGACCTGCTTGACATTTGGAAACACAAACCTAAGTGTTGTCAGCAGTGAGCGTGGAGTTTGCAGTGTTTTGTTTTCTCTAAATGTTTCATTACCTATTGGTAGCAAACCCATCAGCCATGACCATAGCAATAGAAGAAATATGGAATTAATAAAAAAAATTCTAAAATATTGTTAGAAATAGTGCGTTGCCAAATGTATCACTTGCCATGATGCTTAGTTTTGTACTGATTAAGGAGAAACTTTTCTGTAAATATGAGAGTAGTTTACTGAGTACATTTTTTTTTTTTTTGGTAATAACTCTTTTGTAAAGCAACACTTACTGCTGAGAGAGAAAGTAAGGTACTTTTGAGTATATGATGCAGTCCAGTCTGCTTAAAGGTACTATCCAATGACTAATGCAGCAGAGGTTGCCTTATTTTGGAATATGGTCACTTTTCCTGTGTGAACTTTAGGTCCACTAGGCTTAGGGGTGGACCTGTGCTCAGTCACTGTGTGCTCTTTCTGTAAAAGCTAATGTTCTGAGGTGAGCTTTTCCCAGAATTAGTGAATGTAGAAAAAGTAGAACCTCAAAAATGAGCACCTATGAGAAACTTCAGGATTAACAAACCCACAAAAAACCCAAACAAAAAAACCCTGACAAAACCCAAACGTGCACCTACCCCAAAAAAAATCTCAAAAACATACTGTATTTTCCCTGCCATGGAGAGAAAAATAATATAGAGGTGCAGAGGTAGGATGTATGTATTGAGAAATAGATACCACCAGACCTGAAAATGTTTGCTGTCAGCAGACAGTTTTGTATTTACATCATGTAATTTAAAACTTTTCTTGATGTGATAATGGTTTGAAAACTATCCAGCTCCAATCTCAAGAAAACCACTTAGTATTTTTAAGTACTCTGATGTTTACAAGGGTGAGTGTCAGATACAGGCCTTCTAAGAGTAGGAAGCTTCTTGAACCAATCGAAGGGTGCATTAATAAGATAATGTTTTGTGTAGGTCATACTTCAACATGCCTTATTTATGTTTCAGTGCCACTCAGTAAACATCAAGCAACACTGGACTTTTATTCCTCATTAGATACATGTTCCATTTAATGAAATGCTTTATATATGGCAATTCCACAACTTTCAGGTTCTCTGAAGGTGTTCTTTGTTTTTAGTCTTAGAGTTATGGGTATGTTTAATAAAACACACTTAGGAAATGTAGGGTAACCTCAATAACTTCGGTTTAAATGGCTTCTTGATGGCTTACAAGGCTGTAATTCATCAAATGCAAAATACAGTTATGATAACAACATACTAGTTAAAATTATCTGAATATGGTTCATCTTTCTTAACTTTATACATCTGTAAGTTAAACATGTAAATCTGAAGTATTTGATCAGTGGAGAAAAATAGCAGCTCTGAAATGCTTTTCTCAATCATTGTTCTGGTTTGTTCTTCCCATCAACTCTAGAGCTGTTTGATTTGTGCCCTTGTCATGGCAGTAGTGCAAGATTAGATAATGTCTGTTCTTAGAATAGTTTTTGACTGATGAAGTGAACTACTCTTGACAGTTGCTGTAGTGCAGTCCTTAAGTTTGAATTTTTAAATTATATCCGGCTTAAAATTTTTGAGCATAAACAGAATGTCAAGGGAATTGCTGGGAATGACAGTGAAAGCGGTAGATACCATGATTGCTGTAATAAATGTAATATTTATTTTTATTTTTTTAATTGATGTGCTGTGTGCAGAATGAACTATTTAACCCTAGGGAGACGGTCAAGATTCAGTCATTTAGGATGAAAATTATCTTTTTCAAATTAAGCTGTTTTTTTCTGAGCCTTCTTATAAAAAATTTTAATGGAAAAGGTTTTTGCACTGAAGTTGATCTTGGCGAACTAAATCTTTTAATTGTTTTGGGCAATAACATTTTCATCATGATTCTTGGATTTATTTTTCACCAAAGTATTCTATAACAACTAGTGTAATGAGTTAATGAGTGCAATTTTTTTCCTCCTACTTTTTAAGGTATAAGCCAATACGTCGACGAGTAATATGGCTGATTGGACGGTGGATTTCTGTAAAATTCAAATCAGACTTGAGACCTGTTTTGTATGAAGCAATTCGTAACTTGCTTCAAGACCGTGACTTAGTGGTAAGTATAAATAACTAATCTTTTGGACTACACATTTGTTGCAACCACAGATGAAACAGGAATACCTCACTTTGTGTAAACTTGATTGAGAATTTCAAACCATCATGCCTTAAAAGTCTGTTGTGTCTTGCAAAAGATAAACCATTGGGAAGATAAGGTGATGTGTAATTGTTTTACTGTTTTACTGATTTACATTTTCTGACCAGTAATGTCAAAGACATTAAATGAGGCCTGAAGATGTTCAGTAAGTGGTGACTTTGAGAAAATGAATTCCAAAAGCAACACTCTGTTTTTTATAGAAATAAAATTATGAAATGTCTTAAAGTAATTTATAAATGAATGGATACTTTGTAAAGATAGAACAGTTTTTCTGTGGCTAATCCTTTACTACTATACAGCAGTGATGAAGTGAGTTTGTAGATCACATCGCTGCTGTGGGTTATTAATCTGCTGGAGGGCAGGAAGGCTCTGCAGAGGGATCTGCACACACTGGACCATGGGCTGAGGCCAGTGGTGTGAGGTTCAGCAAGGCCCAGTGCTGGGTCCTGCCCTTGGGTCACAACAGCCCCAGGCAGTGCCACAGGCTGGGACAGAGTGGCTGGAAAGGCCCTGGGGGTGCTGGTGACAGCAGCTGGACATGAGCCAGGGTGTGGCCAGGTGGCCAAGAAGGCCAATGGCATCCTGGCCTGGATCAGCAATGGTGTGGGCAGCAGGGCCAGGGCAGGGATTGTCCCCCTGTCCTGGGCACTGCTGAGGCCACAGCTCGAGTGCTGTGTCCAGTTGTGGCCCCTCAGTGCAGGAAAGTCACTGAGGGGCTGCAGTGAGTGCAGAGAAGGGCAACGGAGCTGGGGCAGGGTCTGGAGCACAAGGGCTGTGAGGAGCAGCTGAGGGAGCTGGGGGTGTTTATCCTGGGGAAAAGGAGGCTTATTACTTTTCTCAGCAACCTGAAAGGAGGCAGTAGCCAGGTGTGATTGGTCCCTTCTCCCAGGCAATCGGTGACAGGACAATAAGAATTGGCCTTGAGCTGCACCAAGTGAGGTTCAGGTTGGACATCAGGAAAAATTTCTTCACTGGAAGAAAGCATTGGAACAGGTGGAGTCCCCTGGAAATGTTTCAATAATATGTGCATATGGCAGCTGGGGACATGGTTTAGTGATTGTGGTGCTGGTTTGATGGTTGGACTAGATGATCTTAAAGGTAGATGATCTTAGAGGTGTTGTACATCCATAATGATTCTGTGATTCTATGGTTACTTTGGCATTAAAGTTACTTTCTAACAAGATATGATAAATGGCATAAACTGCTTCACTACAAATCTGTAGTTTTAAGTTACAACTTCAGTTTACCGGCAGGTAAGATGAAGTTGAGATTCTGGTTTTGCTATTGTTTGTGTTTGTTTTTAAACAGACTGGGCTAGCAGGCCACAAAAAAAAAACCCTACAAACTTTGCTAGTAACATATTCGTTACTAATTGCCACTGATGACAATAATTTCTGTGATTCTGGACAGCTTTAGCAGAGCAGGGTGTGTTTCTGTGTCACCTGATTTTATTTGCTTTTATATGCTTTCTAAGGCATTTCTAAGTGTCTATAGGAAGAACAGTATAACTTGTTGAGTTTATTTGATTCATGCTTCTTAGCAAGACTGCAAGGTGTGAGATAATTCCAAGTAAAATTCCTCCTCTATTGCAAGAGTTTTTATGACAGTCTAGATAGATGTCTTCTTGTTTAATTATTTCTTGTCCTTGAAGGTTTTGCCTGAGTAACCTCTTTAATTTCTACCACTTTGGCAGTGACAAAATGTAAAGGATACTAAAATGAAAGAGAATGAAAATGAGCTAACTACATTTCTTAGAGGATGATAGAACACAGAGTATGATTCAATTGCCAAAACATCAAGTGATTTGTTATTTTCAGGCACTCTCTGGATAATCAAAATGTTTAATGGACGTATGCATGATGCTTCTTCACTTTTGTCTTTCAGGTCCGTATTGAGACAGCTACGACACTGAAGTTAAATATCCTTATTTGCAAAGCTGTTTCGTTAGTTCTTAATTCTGAGTTACTGGAAACCAATACATTTTAAACTTACTACCAAATTCTTCACATTATATTTTCTGATTATCCATGAGATATTTGCTCATTTGAGTCTTGGTATCTATCTGCACTTTGTATTATTTTTCCTTAATGTTTGTTTACCTGTAGATGACTTTGAGTTCAGAACTGACCAGTTCTTACCAGTAAGAGCATTTATATATTCTGAAATATATAAATAAATCCTTAGAAAAAGCAGGAAAAAATACTTCAGAATTTCATTTTGAGCTACATTTTTCATGTTTGTATTGTGTGTTCAGTCTTCACAGACCAAAATATATATACTCATACTGCTGCTGTTAAGGTTGCTACTGTGTAGATACACAGTTCAAAACATTTTAGTATTATGCTATTACAACTTCATAGCTGTGTGTTTAGCTGGGTGTTACCAGATAGTAAGTTCCTTTATGATGAGAAAATATTAAAACTGTATCTATCAAATACATCTCCACACCACTGTGGCTTTCCCACATGCCTGTTTCACTCAGTACTTTTCAACCTGCTGCTTCTTAAAAATATTAAATACAAGTGTGTGGTTAAAGTAGTGCCTTTTTAAGGCACTACTTTCTGGTTCTCCCATATCTGTGTTCTTTACCATGGTCATTACTATTGTCATTAAATAAACAGTGGAAAGAGATAAGTACACCAAAGTTTTATTTTGGTCACTCAAATTTAGCAGGTGATTTTTCTTATTTCATGTTGACTTCGATGTTAATTTCAACTCACTTGAGAATAAACAAACCAAAAATGCAGAGTGGATCTAGAAACTCTGAAATTTTCTAAGATGTCTTTTCAGTTCAATATTTAACTTTCATCTACTTGTCCAAAAGCTGGAAGACCTTTGGTTTGACTGTAGCAAAGTGCTCCTTCTGGGAACACAGCCTATTTTACCTGTGAAATCATATTTACACTTAGCAAAATGTGCAAATGGTATATGTTCAGACTGATCATGTTTGAACTGGTATGTAGGAGTATATCTGAATTTTTTTACCTTGCTTAGTCAGTGATTTGCTAATGGCACTTTTTTCTAAGTGAAAGAATAACATTTTGCACACTTCATAAGTGTTTTTCAGAGTTTGTAGATGTCTTAGAGTTTTAAGCGTACAGGAAAATTTTCAGTTCATGTGACCATTTGTACTTTTGATGATCTAATCTATAGTTCTGTATTTTTCTTTTAGTACCTGGAGTCCATGTTTACACTACTTTTTCAGCTACTTCAGGAAGTAACACAATGTGACACCAAAATGCATGTTCTTCATGTTCTGTCCTGTGTGATTGAAAGAGTCAATATGCAGGTATTTTTTTAATATATATTTTGGCTTTTGCTTGGTTCTAAGAACACAAAGGAGGACTTGTGGAAGGAAAATGTTGTAAATTAATAGACTGGCTGTTGTCAGAGATGCCTGCACTGTTGGCATTACTTGGTCCTGTTTTCAATTCTCATTTACATTTTGTGTTAAATGTTAACTTATTTTTCTTAATTTATTATGCAGTTTTTGCATTGAATCAGCTAGAGTACTGAAGGATTTTTATATCTTGTGGCATTTCTTTCAATTTTATTTTATTTGTGATTTATTCTAATTGTCTCATATCTGAACTAATATGTTTATCTTTCATATTAAAAGAGGCATTTTTGGGGAAAAATGCTTTACACTTGTAGGGATTTCATAGTTAAATGTGTAATTTCTTGTTGATACAGATACGAGTCAGAGTTGCCTCTACAGCACTGTCCTTAGCTGCATGACAGGTTTCAAATTCACATTGTGAATTCATAGTGCTTTAGTGTTAAAGTATGTGCTTCAGCTTTTACATAAAGAATTTGATGATAGTTTTGCAGAATTAAACAATGAATAGGTGATTACTTTTATCTCAAGTTTTGTTGTGGGTTTTGTTTGTTTTGGTTTTTTTTTCAGTATTACTGTATTAAGGACAGAGATAATGCATGCTTTGAGTTTATCTCATCTTTTTACAAATAATCCTGTCTGAGAGACAGATGAAGCTTTCATAATTGTCCCTTTTAGAAAAAGTCAACATGACAGCAGATATCCCTGCAATTTAGAAGCAGCATTAAAAACAAGTTGAGAAAGAACCCTTGAGTATGTTTAGGTTAATTCCTAATTAAATACTTTCGAAGACAAATGGATTAACCTTTTAGTTATTGAAGAACATAATAGAAAAAAATAGAAAAAAATATATGCTAGGACAAATCTACACAGTCCCAGTTACATAGTCTACCTCCTGCTCAAAGGCTAGGGGACTCCAGAGGTTATTCAGCATTTTTTTTTTAATGGTTTTATTTCTGGTTTTAAAGAATGCTGTTGTTTAGGAATCTTATCTAAGTGAAGAATATACTAATATGAAAATATCTCTGCATATCAAGTTTTAAATATTTTTTGTGTCCTATTTACTACATAAATTGATTACCTTGCACAAATGTCACCGTAAGTAATATGGTTCAAACTATTCTGCAGTCAGAAGTTATTTCAGAGTGAATATGGTGTTTTAGAAAGATTTACTCGAACTCTGTTTTTACTGAGACAAAAGCAGCTCCTGTATTTTTCAGACTCTATGGTTGGGATAAATTATTAGTCTTGTTTCACACATTAAGTAACCAGTTTGTTTTCTGAACTTTAGATACGACCATACGTAGGGTGTTTGGTTCAGTATTTGCCACTCCTTTGGAAGCAGAGTGAGGAGCACAATATGCTACGATGTGCCATTCTAACCACCCTAATCCATCTCGTCCAGGTAAGGAATCTGAGTCACGTGAACATTGTCAGTACCTCCTACAGTTCTTTCTTGATGATAAAACAATGCGTGGTTATATTGCCTGCAGGATCTGTGGTATTAACTACTTCTTTAATTCAGACCATGTGCCACACACCCGTCTCCCACCCCTGCTGCATCTCAAAGGTGATGTAGCAGGACTAACAGAGACCAAGGGAAGTGCTCTTAGGACAGTAAGGAACAGACTTTATATGTGAGCAGTCTTGAACTTGTGGAAATGCATGACTTAAAAGGATGATTTTGTAGAGGTTAACAGTGGAGAAAAAAGTGAAAGGGAAATGACAAATATTATAAAAGGAGAAATAAAGGTTCTTTCCAAACTGGTGTAACTTTAAATGAAGAGGAAATAGATTTTTACTATAAACAAATTGTGGAAATTCTTCTTTCTGTCTTCTAAAATATAGTATTTTTTTACAAAATGTGTTTCTCTTGGTATAGGTAGACAAAAATGATGAGACAAATTTGTAGAATAATCTATTTCTTTTAAGGCATGTTTGTTTAAGTAAGTAGATAAATCCACAAATCGGTGGCAACTTAGAAATACCAAATAATTTTAAATTTTCCATTATCAAAATACAGGAATTACGCAAGTTCAGCATTCCACTAGCCTCAATTTTCTTAAGTAGTAATATTACAATATTTTGTAATGCTGTTCAGTAATTGGCAGTTGTTCCAGATTTACTCTTCATTGTTCAAAAGTCTCATGGATCATTTAAATCACTATCATCACTCTGCAAATCTTTGTGTAGCTATAAAAACAAACCCTTCTCCTGAATATTAGAATATGTCAAATGATTTTGTAAATTATAAGAACCAAAGAATAATTCTTTTCTTAACCTGTAAAACATCCCACTTTTGTCATTTGGTATTTGTTAGACTCGTGACTTCTCCAAGAAAGAGAATGACCAGTGAACATTTTTAGAGATGTATGTTCTTTATCATTTCTTCTTGCAGA
>VZTB01005350.1:269751-282700 GCA_013397245.1 Thryothorus ludovicianus | reverse complement strand
AAAAAAACAACAACCACCTTTTATTCAAAACCTTTGTTTCAAAACCTTTTATTTTTAAAATAGGAGTTTGCATGTGCCCCATGACTCCTCCATCCCGCTCAGGAATGTCGGGATTCTCAACGCCCTCACTCGTTCCGGGGCAATTTTAATAGAATACCTTAATTCTATAAATAATAAATCATGCAAATAAATCATTTATTACCCAATTAAAGGCGAACGAGAAATGAACTTTCGGGAAGCCGGCAGACTGGAGAACACACGTAGAAGCTGGATATTGTTTTATTCACCACCAGCCAATTTTAAATGGAAAAATAATTAATGTGAGGGATTGCTTTACAAAAAAACGGGGTGAGTTTTTACCCCCAGCCACAAGAGCTGTTGGAAAGCCCGTGATATTTGTACCATGCGGGCGGAAATCTCACATTAATGCGCCAGCACAGCCTTTTTTCTGTTTAATTCCAGAAACAAACCGGGCCCTCAGCGACCTCCCCTGACCCCGCTCCCGCCAAATTTGCTTCCGAGGCGTTTTGAGCCCTCAGCGCCGCCGTACCCACCGCGCGCGCGCAGGAGGGGGCGCGGCCAGCGCTGAGGCCCCGCCCGTTGGGCTGACGCAACGAGGGGGCGTGGTCTGACCCCAGTGACATCACCGCTGAGGGGAGGGCGTGGTTGTGACGTCATGGTTGAAATGAGCACGGTGGGCGGGGTTGTGATGACGTCACGGCGGGCGGGCGATGGCGGCCATGGCGGGCCCGGCCCGGCCCGGCCGCTGCCCTCAGGGGCCGCCTCCAAGTGGGACATCCGGGAGAAGGTGTGGGAGCACCTGGAGGCCTCCGGCCTGACCGAGTTCCCGCGGCCCGTGCGCGGCCGCATCCCCAACTTCAAGGTACGGCGGGGCCGCCTCCTCCTGCTGCTCCTTCCCTGCTCTCAGTTCCTCCCAGTTCCCTCCCAGCTCCCCGGAGCCCTGGTAGGAAAGAAAACAAAACCGCCCTGTCGGTTCTGGCCACCTAAATCGTTTAAATTGGGAGGGAATTTGAAGCTCCTTCAGCAGCAGCGCCTTCCACCCTCCCAGCTCGCTTCCAGCCCTGTCCAGCCCCGCCTTGGCTATTTCCAGGGATTAACAGAAAATTAACGCCCCCTCAGTTCAAAACTGGCGGAAATCAGCCTCTGTGGAAGGTGAAGGGGTCTGAGGTGCCGTTCTGTGCTGTGGGCTCCCGGTGATCCGCTGGTATTTGATGCGAACAGGGCGCGTCCCACGCTGCCTCCCGGCTGCTGGGCTTGCCGGCGTTCCGGGCCGCCTGCGCTGTAAAAATAAACCCCGACGCTGCCCAGAGGAACGCCCGCTTCCTAACGCTGGAAGTAAGTGAAAAATATCCCCTTCTTGGCTGCTTCCCTCTGTCAGGGCTCCCTGCAGGCCTGCTGCTCGCTCGGGGAGCTCGCTGCGTTCGGCAGAGCGCGGGAGGTGAAGGTGGATCCCGACAAAGCCCTGGAAGGAGCGCGGCTGGCGGCTCTGCAGGTAACCCCGGCTCGGCAGAGCCTGGCGCTGCCCCCGCTGCGGAGCTCAATGGGAATCACGAAAGGTGGGAAGGGATTTGGAATGTAATTCAGTTCCAACCTCCTGCCGTGGGCAAGGACATCTTCCACTGTCCCAGGGTGCTCCAAGCCTGTCCAGCCTGGCCTTGGGCACTGCCAGGGATCCAGGGGCAGCCACAGCTCCTCTGGGCACCTGTGCCAGCACTGCCCACACTCACAGGGAGGAATTTCTCCCTAAAATCCCATCTAACCCTGCTCTCTGTCACTTTGAAGCCATTCCTCCTTGTCAATGTCCCTCTCCATGAGGAGGAGGAGTCACCTCCATTTGGAAAGCATGTCCTCATATATCTTCAAATGTCTGTCTTACCTTTTATTTCTCCAATAAACCCTTTTATGGAATTTTGCTGTGTTGGAGGAAATTAATCTTGCAAGCACTATGCAATCAGCAACACCAACTACAGCATAAAAAATTAAATAATTAATATTTAGCCACTTAGTTTTTACGGTGTGACAATAAAAATATTAATTAAGCGTAAAATGAACTTTTTCATGTGGTTTTTTTTTTTCATGTGGCTCCCCAGGCAAGGAAGACTTTGCTGGTTCCCACACCACGTCTGAGGACTGGGCTGTTCAATAGGATTGTTCCCCCTCCAGGTGCCACCAAGGAGATCCTGAGAAGATGTGCCACATCTCAGGTGGAGTGAGGGATGAGGCAGGGCTGAATTAACTTGTGGGGCGGTGTGGGGTCAGCTGGAAGTTGGAAAACCTGAAATATCTTCCTGTTATCCCTGGGTTTGTGTACACAACTGCTGTTGATAATATTGAAACCAAGGGAAAATTTAGTCTTAGCAGGATAGTATTGATATTTCTCAGTGTTTTTTGGAAAATCATGGGCGACCTGAAGTGAGTAGATCTTTTTTCATGCTTCTACATTCTGCAGTTTCGAGCTGCTGAGCCCTCTGGGGAATATTTTAGGGCTTTAGATGTTTCCACTTAGGACAGAGGAGGGTTTTTTTAAGCACACAGCATCCAGAGAGCCGTGAATTGTGGCATTTGCGTGCCCTGAGGCCCGGACACGCGGTGCGTTTTTGGCTTTGCAGCGCGGTCTCTTGCTGCCCTCTCGTGTTACAATCTCTCTGTGCAGCTGAAGCTTTGGCCAGAGAGCCCTGCCAGGGTTTATATCCGTCTTTATGTGCCGTGAAAACCCAACTGGTACAGCCCGAAGAGATTTCTATAGGGATTTATTTCCTCCTTTATCTCCTGCTAAAGGCAATAAAGTTCTGCAGCAACCCCATAAACAGCTGAGGTTGTAAATGGCTGTAATTAGCAGTGACTTTCTTTGTTGGAAGTTCTATTGGAGTCATTAACTAATTAAGCTGTTTAGGGCTGAAGAGCACTTTTGAAAGAGACCTTTCTCTTGGCCTGCTGTCTGATCTGGGCTCTTACCACCATGTGTCTGGTTTTTTCCCCCCAGCCCACTAATGAGGAAATGCTGTTGGCAGTTTGTGTTTACAGAGCACTGTGCAAACAATCCTTACCACACTGCTGGGAAGTGCCTGATGGGCATTAGTGCTGATAGGCAGCCCCAAATTACTGAATTCCTGGGGTTTGTGCTCTGCACAGAAAACGTTTGGCTCTTTATTGTGATTTTAATATTGTTGATTTATAATTAGCACCAAGTTGAGTTGGTGTGGAGGAGCATTTACAGTGTGCTGTACACGTATATTGGGAGTGATTGAATCACAAGATATATTTTTAATAGCTCTAAAGCTCTGATATTTAAAAACCCAAATAAACATAATCTTTAATTTCTGCAATCTGGACAGAATTTTTGTGAAGAGGAGTGGGTGAGGTTGAACAGGGAGAAAGGGGGAAAAAATAATTGTATCACTTTGTGTAACTTCAGATTTCTTTGTGCTGTAGCTGTCTGTGTCTAAATTAACTTTGTGATTTGTATTTCAGAATTAACTGAAGCATTTGTAGTGCTCTGGTATTCCTCAAGTGTTTAGTAGAGGTAGGGAAGTGTAAATAGGAAGTGTCACTTGCCCTCATTTTTAGGAACAGATTTCCAAAAAAAGTGTTTCAAAATATCAAGTTTTGATCCTAAATAAATAACCTTGCTTCTAAAAGTGCCCACCTCCCTCAGCTCTCCTTGCAGTGTGCCAAAATTCTTGTCACTGTAGTAGGGAATCTATTCTAGGATTCCCTGGGGGATAACTTCCCAGACATGTACAGCTTGGCTAAACATGGAAGAGACACTTGGAAACGTGGGGAGTTACTTGGATTTATCAAAATATCCTGGATTTCTACCTCAGTGCTTGGGAGTTTGTGCACTCTGCAAACCCCAAATGCTGTTTTTTGGTTTTTTTTTCCTGCAGGGTGTAAGAGATTACAGCGTGCCTGTGGGGCTGGATAGCAAAGCACGAGTGGACTTGGTTATTGTGGGATCAGTGGCTGTCTCTGAAAAAGGTGAGGAAAAACCTTCCAGCAGAAAGGTCCCAAATCCCAGTGCAGTGTCAGGAAAGCCACGTGGCTTTCCTTGGAGCTGAGTTGTGCTCTTGGGTTGTGGCTCTGTGTGTGACAAACCCCTGCTCCCAGTGGCAGCAGGACACAGCCGTTCCTCCAGGAGGCAGTGGGCACACAGCAGTGGGCTCTGAGATATTTTGGCCTTCAGGAAAACTCTTGAGGCAAGGAATTATTTGTGTTTTAAAGGGATCCAAGCAGGCTGCCTGCTCAGAGAGCTGCTCTGCTCACACAGCCTCTGTGAAAGGCCATGTGTTAGACCTGCTGATTCAGGACCTATTTGGGGATCAGATTTTGCATTTTCTAGTATTTTGGAAACCTCTTGGTGCTGAAAAACTTTCCACTGACTTTATCCCTTGCCTAAAATAACACAGTTTATGTGTGTGACCCAGACTCCTCCTTACCCACATTAACCTGTGTTGGACATGAATAGAAGGTTGTAAATACAATTGCTAAATAAACTGCTGTGTTAACTGCATCAAATTGCTTTATTCTGAATGAGAAACTTCTGGGATCTTTTAGGAGTCATTGAAACTGATGTTTTCTTTCTTTTCAGTGCTGATTTCAAGGAAAGTTGCACACAGAGATGCTGAGCTGATTTTTTTTCCAGAGTTACAACTTGCAGACTGCTCAGTTAATTGCACCATTTTAACAACAACTTTCCACTCTGCTTTTTTGTTGTTTTCCCCTTTTTCTGTGCTTCAGGCTGGAGAATTGGCAAAGGGGAAGGTTATGCAGACATGGAATATGCCATGATGGTGTCCATGGGGGCAGTGCAGGAGGACACACCTGTGGTCACCATCGTGCACGACTGCCAGGTGAGCTCAGCTGGTGAAAAATCCCCTCTGCAGCAACTCTGGGACACTTCCTGCTCTGTCTGGAGAGGAGACACGGGATGAGGCTGGCTTGGCATCTTTGTTCCCATTGTCTTTGATGGATTTTCACGTGCCAAGACATCAGGAATGGGGCAGAGTTTTTTAGGGAATTTGTTTTTAGCTATTTAACCAAATCTCTGCCTTGTAGGTGCTGGACATAGCAGAGGAGCTGCTGGATGATCATGATTTAACTGTGGATTACATCCTCACTCCAACAAGGACTATCCAGACTAATTGCAAACGACCAAAACCTCAGGGAATAATGTGGCACAAGGCAAGTTCTGTCTTAATTCAACTTAAATCTTAAATCTTTCCTGCTGGTGGCTTGCTGGTACCAATAACCTGCTGATGACCCTCCATTTTTATATATAAACATTTTTTTTTTTTTTGGTTAAAGAGCAGATGTGTTTGGCAGCATCTGTGTGCAGGGGAGTTTAAGGGGTAATGGTGAGGAGAAGAGACATTTCCCTCCATCTGAGGTTGCAGTGGATTATCAAGAAGTGTCCAAGGCCAGGCTGGATGGGCTTGGAGCAGTCTGGGACAGTGGGAGGTGTCCCAGGGGTTGGGCAGAGTCTGTGCTGCTCTGGTTGTGAAAGGAAAACACAACCTGCTGCTGGGACATTCCCCTTTCTGTCATGGATTCATTTTCCAAGGATAAATTTGTGGCTGGAAGAAATTTTAAACATGAATCTTTATTTATTGGTAGTTCCTTCTATTATGGATTTGGCATTTTCCCGCTGCCCAATGTCAGAAAATTCCTCAGCTTCCCAAATAGTTTCAGAAAAGCCTTGAGTGAATTGTTTGACTGGAGCTTCCTGCTGGGATAACTTTTTTCCTCTGTCATGGGATTTTCATTTCTAAAATCATCCAGTTAGGGAGCAGACACAATCCTGTGTGAGTGAGTACAGCAGGAATGCTGAAATGAGGAATTGTGCACCCACACCTTGCAGAAACTGAGGGATTTGAAGGGAATACTCCCAGGGAAACCAAAAGGTGTTGGTTAAAATTTGCCAACCAGCAAAAAAGAGTTAAATTTCTTTAGGTAATGTATCTACAACAAACAAATCCTAGCCAGCACTATTTATATTCCAATGGTGGGAGAGAATTTTACCCAGCCTGTGGTTGAGGATTTGAGGTTATAAATAAATAAATAACATCTCTGTCTGTCCTAGTGCATTTTTTCCATTGAATTATTTTTGAATTGTAATTTTTTTTTAGGATATTCTTGAATGTAATTGTGTTGAAGGCCTAGCCCTTGTGCTCCATCCATCTTGCCAACATATTTTTGATCAGTTTGTCTGCCTTGGTGTCAGACTTCTCAGCAAGTGGCCTTGCTGACACTTCTTCATTTCTTTTTCTGTGCCTTTAGCAGAAACAGGATTTTCAGCAGCTTTCACTGAGAATGGAGCACAGATTGACCCTGTAGTTGAATATTTGAGTGTTGATTTAACACCTCAAGCTGTGTGGATTAAAGGGAATATTGGAGAAGACCAGCCAGAGCAGGGATAATCATCACTTTTCTGTCTCTTTGGGACCAGAGCAAAGTGTGGTGTCTCTCTGAAGAAGAAATTACCATTATTCCCCAGGGAAATGAGTGACATTTATTTTGTTTGTGCCTGTGGGGCTACCTGGATGTTCAGCTTTTGCACAGAGGGGTTTGGAGGTGGGAGGTCTGGTTAATCACCAGGGGCATTTGATAGGGGCTGTTTGAATGTTTGTCCTTTGGATTTTCCTGCCTACTTCTCTATCATTTTCTCTCCATCCTTTTCTCCTTCAAATCCTGGCTTTGCTGGCTCATTCCTGTTCCTCAGAGCAAAACTAAATGAACCAAGAGGCAGTGAGTAAATAAATCATCCTCTTCTAAACACAGGCTTTTGTCAACAGAGAGTAGCTTAGAAGATGTGTGAGGTGGAAAATGCATCATAAAGAAAAGCTGATCCTGAGGGAGCAGGGCTGGATCAGTGTCTGGGTTTGAGGGACAGGTGACTGCTGAGGAGGGCAGGAGCCTCCCTTAGAATGGAGAATGGAAAACCACCCTCCCTCCAAATTATAATTTTGAAATTAAGGGCTCTCAGGCAAAGATATGGGAGTAGGAATAACAGTTCTTTATTAAGAGAACTAAAATAAAGCAAGCATGGTGTGTTACAAAAACCAACCCCAGTGTCAGAGTCAGGATCCCAGCTGAGCCCTGTGGCTCAGGGGTTGGTGGCAGTGCCATCCCATGGTGGCTGCAGCCCTCCTGCAGTGGCACAGGTGGCTCTGCTGGAGCAGGGATCCTGCACAAAGGTGGAGTTTCCCTGGGAAGGTGCCGTGGGGATGGCTGGGCCTGGTGTCCCTCTGGGAATGGCAAAGGCTGCTGGCTGTGCCAAATCCCAGATTGGATCCAGGTAGGAATGCTTGGCTCCTGGGCTGGCTGCAGCAGCTCCCAGGGGGATGCTGGAATTTTCTCAGGGACACTCAGTGGGCCCTGAGCAGAAGATCTGTGCCTGGAGGGAGGCTGGGTCCTGGAAGGGATAAAGAAACTGCCCCAGGTGGTTTTTAACAGCTCCATGGACAGAGGGTGACCCCAGCCCAGTTTCAGCAGGTGCTGATGGAATGCACCATTGCAATTTTGGTTACATTTTGCACTGCAACCCAAGACAATCAGGCCAGGCCAATGAGGAGTTTGAAATCCAGGAGTTTGCAAATATGTGGGATTCCAGCTAAAATTGCTGGGAGGGCTCCAGAGGGGAGGAGGTGCTCACCCAGCAAACACATCCCTGGCTTTATTTCCACACTGAAGGATTTTCCTGGAGTGCTCCTGTGTGCTCTGTGCTGGTTAAAGACTTGCAAGGAAGTGGAAGAGCCACAATATCACCAACACCAAAGAATCATTATCAGGCACTCCAGAAACACTCCTAAATCCACAGTGCTCAGGGGTGTTTGTGGAAGTTTTGTGCCTCTGAGGTCAGAGTTTTGGGGCATCAATTTGAGTTACTGGAGGGCAGCAAGTGCTGCTGAGAGCTGAGCACTCTGGAAAACTTTATTTGGATGCCAGTGGAGAATTATTTGGCTCCATCTGCCTTGAAAATCCAGCCCATTGTTTCTGGGAACTCTAAATTCATGGAGCTACTTGCTTTCTCATGTAATATTTTCTGTGGGTGACTGTGATCTTTATCTGGGACACTGGCTATTATATTTGTCCCAATTATCAAGTTATTTGTGCTGTGTTTCTTTTGAATTGAAACCATACAGACAAATTAGAATATTTGGGTTCATGAAGAGGGAAATGAGAGTAGCTGGTAGAAAAATCACAATATTTTAGCAAGTATTTCCTTCTGCTTTTGAAATATTTTTGCTTAGAATTTTATAACAGTAGGAAAAGAATTTTCCTGAAATTAAATTAACTGGGTGTGGGGAATCCCTGTGGCAGACATGGAAACCCTCTGACAACAAACAGCTTTGATTTGGGTCTGTGATACAACATTTGGAAAGCAAAGCTCAAAAAAATTCACCCATCCGAGCTGGCAAATCCTTTAGCAGAAGGAAATTGCAGTGAGTGTAGCCAGGGCTTTGCTTTGGTGTGTTTTTTGGGATAGTGGGAGCAGGGAATGCTTGCACATCTCGCACATCTCCACACCTTTGCAGAGCTGAGCCTGGCTGCAGTGCAGCTGCCACGGATGCATTCCAAGTGTGCCTTGCATAAGGTTCTCCTGAGGGACCCCAGCAGGCTCCACGGGCTGCCAGCTCCCAGAAATATGCCCTTGGAATTGTGTGCACATATTTGGACATTTTGTGCAAATGAATGATAAAATGTTCGACTGTGCTGGCCTTGTGTGTGCCTCCAATCCCTGTTTGCTCCTGGAAATGAGGGCACAGCGTGGAAAGGGGGGTTTGGGACAATCTGGGGACAGAGGATGGGCAGAGATGAACCTTGCAAGCATTTTTTGCCCACCTGTTTGGAAAGGTTGATGGATCAGGCTCCATCTTAAAATCATAGAATGGTTTGGGTTGGAAAAGGTTTTAAGGAGAGTCTTATTCCAAGCCCCTGCACACCTTGCACTGTCCCAGGGTGCTCCAAGCCCTGTCCAGCCTGGCCTTGGACACTTCCAGGGATCCAGGGCCAGCCTGTCCCAGGGTCTCATCTCCCTCACAGAGAATTCCTTCTCTCTATCCAAACTCAATTTTCCCCTCTTCCCTTTTGAGGCTGTTCCCCTTGTCCTGGCACTGATGAACAATCCCTCTCCATCTTCCTTGGAGCCCATTCAGATTCTGGAAGGTGCTGGGATGTCCCCAGGCTGAACAGCTCAAACTTTCTCAGCCTCAGGGGAGGTGTCCCAGTCCTCCTACTGACTTTGTGGCCTCCTCAGGATTTGATCCAACATTCCATGTTTTTCTAATGCTGGGGATTCCAGGTGGGGTCTCACAAATCCACGTGTTCCTGTGTCAGTGAGGTGAGGAGCTGTGGGAAGCAGAAGGAAATAGCAGGATAAGGACAACCTCCAAACCCGGGCCGTCCAATTCCATCCAATCCATCCAATCTGCCCTTCCCTGTGTGCCTCACTCCAGGCTTGCAGTGCTTCCAGGGAACTCTCAGTGCTGTTTGCCTTGGCCTGGGCTGGCTCAGGAGCCAGCATTACTCACCCTGACAGAGGACAAACACATCCTTCATTCCTCCCAGCAAAACACTGAGAGTGGCTCTGCTCAGAGCTGGGTGGGAGCAGGGTGAGGAGAGCCCTGGTGTCCCTGCAGGGATGCTGCAGGAGTCCCTCTGCCACCACATTTTGGGATCAAACCAGTGATGGATGCTGTGGGTTCAGTGTTGGGGGATTTGTGTTGACATTCAGCATCCAGAACTTTTTTCCTCAGGTTTCTGTCAGAAAGGGCCCACATTTCCCTCCACAGCTCCTTGCCCATTAATTGTGTGCCAGAAGAATTTATCCAGCCTGCTGTCCTCTTTCCCTGAGGCTCTCCCAGTCATGGCAGGATTAATAAATGATTAATTGCCTTTGGTGGAGTTATTTTTAACCCAAATCACTTCAGAGTTTATGGCAGAGACCCACGAGCCCTTCTGTTGGCCAACCCCAGAGGGCTGAAGTTGGAATTGCTCTGGGAATTGGTGGTCAAGGGATAAAAGGAAACGTCTTCAGCTTTGGTTTCACTACCAAAGCTAAATCCCAACACTCAATCCAGAGTTTGAAAACTTCATTTGGCCTTGACTTTAGAGGGGTGGGGGAAGCTTCCAGTGCTGGCTTTGCCCATGTTCACATAACTGGAATGTCCCTTAAATTCTGGCTTTGCCTAAAGCAGGAGGTAGGGACAGGAATAGGGACAGGGACAAGCAAGGCTGGGGGGGACTGACCAGCCAGCACAGCACCCAGAACTGTGCAGCTTGTCTGAAAGACAGGAGGAATATCTTTGGCTTCTCTCCACATGGAAATAAATCCTTGCAATCCTCCACAGCTCACAGGACAAAAGGAACTTTTTTGCATGATTGTAATTAGCAACACATTGTACTACCACAGGGTTCTTTTGTTTGCTCTTTTGCAACAGAGCAGAACAAGCTTTTTCTTCTCCCCTGCTACCCACTGCCCTCTTTGCCCTTTTAGTTCTCACCCTCAAAACCCCCAAAACCCAGCAGATTTGTTTGTTGAATTGAAAGCCCAAATCAAGTTTCTGCCTTTCTGTGGCGTAAAAGTGGGAGAAAATAGGGAAGGATTTAGAATGTTTGACCCAGGTGAAATGTTCTCCTAGACCCCAAAGAAAAAGGGTCCTTAAGGTAAATCCTCTGTGACAGGAGGTGTCAGCTGACAGTGTCAGAACTTGTCTGATGTTTTTTACAAATCTTTGCTGATACAAAAAGATACGAGTCCTAAATCAGCTGCATTTGTTGCTTTGGTGCTGTGAAGGTTTGGTGTCTGCTCTGGGCTGGATTTCAAGGGGATGACAGAATCACTTCATGGAGGTGTTCAGAACTTAAAAGAAAATAGTTCCTAGCCCTTAAAAAAATCCCAGAATCATTGAGGTTGGAAAAAAACTCCAAAATCATCAACTCCAACCAGTGACTGATCCCAGATCAGACAACTGAGTGCCATGTCCTGCCTTCCCTTAAACTCCTCCAGAGCTGAGGGCTCCCCCACCTCCCTGGGCAGTAATTCCAATGTCTAATCCCCTTTCTGTGCAGAAATTCCTCCTAAAACATAAATGCTCTTGTCACTGCATCTTCCTGAGGCTGCCTGAAACAGGAGCTCCAGGAGCTGCAGTCTGATGCCAAAATCTGCTTTAGTGAAAGGAGATTCCTGGTGGAAATCTCTCAGAGATTGTGCTGTTCCCTGGATTATCTAAATCCTGCCCTTGGATTGTCCTTGGAAGCCTGGGAATTCCAGAGTTTTTCCTCTCAGTGCCCATCTCTGATTGCCCTAATCTCCCAAGCCCTGAGGCTTTGCCCTTGGTAGCATTTCCCTTTCTAACCCAACACCCAAGCCATGCCTTGGCAACTGAGTTTAATTTCAGGATGAAAGGAACTGTTCTTGGGAAGAGGTTGAGGTTGTGCTTTGAGGCCAGGAGTGACTGGTTGCATGAGAAGAGAAAAAATGTTTTTCCTGTTTGGTTTAATTAGCATAGAGCTTACATTTCACATCGAAATTTGACAGAGGACAACAAATGTTCTTAATTGTTGGCCAGTACAAACAAAGTGAGATCCTTCAGCCCTTGGTTTGATGTTGTATCACTCAGGGAAGGGGAGTTTGCTGTCAAACACAGCACTTGGAATTCTTGGCTGAGAAAAACAAATCAGCCCCAGAATGCAGAGAGTAATAACTCTGTAAAATCTGAGAATAATCTGCACCTTTCTGAGTGTGGAGGCTCCTGGAGCAAGTCCTTGCTGTTTGATGTTGTGTTAACAGAACTAGCACAGGCTTTATGGAAATCATGTTTTTGTTTAGTTCCAACCTGAAATATAACCTGCTTGTTTGCTCTTCAGAAGATGAGCCCTGGAAGCATTAAGAGAATTCTGTTGAGTGACTTTCCTGTCACCTCACCCTGACATTGTCCCCACCCTTGCTTGGCTTTTCCTCGAGTCACTTCAGAGCTGGGCTCCTGTCCCCGGGGAGCTGAGCTTGATGTTGTGCAGATGCAGACTGGCTGTGACTGTGGCTGCAGGGGCAGGAGTTCAGAGGCTCTGGGACCAGTGAGGTCTGAGCTGGGCCATCTGCAGGCATGAGATGCACTGGTGCTGCTCCAGTCCAGCCTGCTGAGGGTGGTGCCCTGCTAGAGTGGTTCACTCACATTCTGGGCTACTAGCCTGGCTCTCTGCTAGCTCAGGCATTGCTTCCCCAGGCTCTGTTTTGCTCCCTAAATTTCAGCATTGGATCTGGTGTTGATGGATGTTGGACTTGTCCAGCAGCCAGGCAGGAATTCCTCCTCCTTCCAAGAGCAGCATGCAAGCCAAGAGCTCGACCACATTAGCTGGGGAAGCACTGCATTTCCTGCCAGTGTGTGAGTGCAGCCTGGGGCAGCTCCTGCCTCACATGGATGGGCTTCAGCTGTTGAGAGGAAGAGCCCTTGCAGAAAAGCTCTTTGGGAGCAGGGCATGGCTGCCTGGCAGCACTGAGGGCAATGTCCAGACTCCCGTTCCCTGCTCCAGCTCAGATCCCTGTGGGATCAGAGGAGCTGTGGCTGGTGTGGGAGGTTGGCTGGCACAGAGGGGATGTGCCTCCAGCTGGGCCCACATCCAGAGGAACCCTGCTCCAAGGCACGATCCCACTGCAGCCTCTTCCATTGTGTGACCCAGCCCGGGATATCCTGTGCTGGGAGAGGGAGCACCAGCAGCTCTGGGGAATGGAAGTGGCTGATGGATTGGGATGGATTGTGCCAGGGCAGGGATTGGGATGGATTGTGCCAGGGCAGGGATTGGGATGGATTGTGCCAGAGCAGGGATTGGGATGGATTGTGCCAGAGTAGGGATTGGGATGGATTCTGCCAGAGCAGGGACTGGGATGGATTGTGCCAGGGCAGGAATTGGGATGGATTGTGCCAGGGCA
>VZTB01005350.1:233630-246773 GCA_013397245.1 Thryothorus ludovicianus | reverse complement strand
GAATTTACAGCCTTCTTGAGCTCGGGATTTTTTTTTTTTTTTTTCTGTGTGGAGTTTTCTGGCAGGAGCCGGTCCCTGCAATACAAATCGGTTCCAGCGATAATAAGCTCCGAGCGCTACCACTCAGACACAATCGCTTCCCACAGAGATCTTCCAAATATCTCCGGGTATTTATATCCCCGCTCAGGCCCGGATAGCTAGAATGCTTTTGGACTGGCTGGGATTCAGAGCCGAAGAATTGGGTACCAAGAGAAACAGAGGGGTTGGGCCGGAGCAGAGCTGGGACCCGGCAATGATGCTCCCACATCCCACAAATTCCCCCTTAAAGGCGGCTCGAGTTGTAAATCCAGGTGTAAATCCAGGTGTAAACCCAGGGTAAATCCGTTCCTGAGACTTTCAGCCTTTCCTGGACGAGGTTCCTTCCCTGGGGGCCTGGAGCTGGGGATGCTCCCAAAGCAAACAGAACCCTTGGGATGGGATATCCCCTCTCCCAGCAAATTGGCATAGCAGGGGCATCCCAGCAAAATTCATGGCCACTCGCAGCTTTTCCAAATCCCGTCAGGACAGAGGTAAAATTCTGCTGGAGAAATCTTTCGATTCGCTGCTGAGCTTTTTGGCATCGGGAATCACCTCCAGCCCCCGGCGACTCCCGATGCCAAAAGCCCGGCTGGGCCAAGCCGAGCCGGGGGTCTCCACCAAACGAGGAGGATGAGGGAATTTCGCGGGGTTCAGCTTTATTTCCAGCCTCACGGAACCTTTGTTTTGTTGGTTTTGTTGTTGGTTTTTTGTTGGTTTTTTTTTTTTCCCCCATGTTTAAACCAAAACCCTGTCGGAATCCCGTCAATTTGCCGGTGCTGGAGGAAAAGGGAATTTTAGCATCGGGCAGGCGAGGATCACCAGCCCCATTTCGAGGTGCCCCACAAAATCCGTCTGCACGGAGAGGGGGGTAGAAATTATACCGGAATATCCCACATGAAGCAAGAACAGGTTATTTTCTTCCACGGCTTCCAAAAGCCGCAGGGACCGTCCGTTATCGGGATAAATAATGGACAAGGTGGCGGCGATATTTGGGATTGCTCCTAAATATCGTGGAGAGAGGCAGAAATCACGGCGGGTTGGGGAAGGATCCGGCCTCCCTTTTGCAGGGGACAGCACCCTGGGGGTGAAAAGAGCTCAATCTCCAAGGGGAAAACCCCGAGGGGAGGCTGGGGGGACCCACGCGAGCCCCGCGGCGCAGATCCAGGTGGGCTCCTCGCAGGGAGAAAGGATTTTGTGCATCACCCGGCCCGGGGGGAGAGGGGCTGCCAGCACCTGGGCAGTGCCCTGGGCAGGTGCCGGGGTCCCCAGCAGCCAGCACCCCCTTGTCACCTGCAGGGCGGGCACAGCCATCCGGGCAGGGCACGGCGCTGCCCCGCGGGGGACGCGCGGGATGCTGAGGGCAGGGATGTCCCGGGAGGTGCCCGGGACAGCAAAACCGCCGTGCGAGGAGCTCCCTGGTGCTACAGAACTCTCTCGTCCCCGCCCGCGGTGCCCAGGGACGGAGCATTTCCAAAAGCGGCTTTTGCTGTGGGGCAGCTCGGGGTGTTCCTGTGGAGGAAGGAAAATCGCCCAGGAGCGGGGCTGGGCTGCACCAGGGCCTGGTAGCCGCATTTTTTAACCTCATTTCTACAGTAAACCCCGCACAGAAACTCCGTGTCCCCCTTTTCCTAACCCAAAGTCGGGGTTCGGTCATAAAAGGACCTTGATTTCTCTTATTAATCTTTGCGCTCACAAACACGGTCAGAAATTCCCGCTGTGAACAGCCGCAGTTGCGCTCTCGCTGATTCTTTCTTTGCAAAGATCTGGGCATGGTTTTCATTGGAAGCTTTCCCGATAAAAACAATTTTTTTTTCCCCTCGCCAATTCCCAAATAATGAAGCTGTGCGTAGGTGAATACGTGGGTGGCGCAGGTTCGTGGACCCCTCTCCTTTGCAGCTGCTAGAGCAGAGAGTTAAAATACACCAAAAATTGGTTTATCCTGAAAACAGAGCAGCTCCTCGTAAATCGATCCCTTTTGCACAACCAGCCCCCACTTAAATATTAAAAGCGACCTGGAGGGGCTTTAAAAATTGTTCTGCAGGGAATAAAAAGCTCGGCTGGCATTCCCGAGAAAGATGCGCTGTGGATACGTGAAATTCCCGAGCCAAGGTGGGGAAACTTTCCCCAGCACGAGGTGTTGTGCCCCGAAGTGAAACGATTTGTGCAGCAACGGGTTTTATTTTTATTTTGGGGAGAATCACCCTGGGAACGGGATAGGAACGGGTGCATCCATGTGTCCATCTTCCCATTGTGAATGTTTTGGGAATTTTGGGGTAGATGTGCGTGTGGGGAAGCCAAAGAGGAACCAGGAAGAATTCTGTAAAAACACTCAAAACCCAAAAAACCCGAAAGAACGATCCAATGAAAGCAAAAACAAAATACCCTCACCTAAAAAAAGGAAAAGCTGCATCAAAACTGAAATCCAAAACTGGCCCAGAACTGGCTAAAAATTCGAATAATGAACCCAGAAATGGTTTTGCTTTTCCCATTCTCAGAACCCCTCGGAAAATTGCAAAACTCCCAGCGCGTTTTGCGCAGCACCCTCAGCTCCTCTCTCGTGATCTTCCTCAAATTCAAGTTTTTAAAATACCCCAACAAATTTTGCATTAAAAAACCAAATAAAACCCGGGGAATGGAGGAATTTCTTCAGATCCTCTTTCTCCCGCAGCTTTTGCGGGATACCCGAGGCGCTGCCCGGGGGCTGAGGTTGCAGCGTAAGAATTTTCCTTCCAGGATTATTCGTTTCTCCTTCGGAAAGGATCGAATTTGGGCGTTTCTCTCAAAGCCCCGCGGGCTGGAGGAGTTTTCCCCCACGCGTGGGAGCGCGGCTGAGCCCCAAAAGCGATGGAAATCGGCCCGGGTGGGAGCGGGGCCGCTGTCAGAGCCAAGCACAACCGCGCTGGGAAATCCGCGCTGGCGCAGCAGGAAAGGGAATTTTCTGTCCGTCGGGATGAGGGTTTGGAGCTGAGCTGGAGCAGAGCCCTGGTTCTGGTTTGCCCCGCAGCCCCAGGAAAGGAAAACAGAAATGTTTCCAAATATTGCAATAAATAAATGGGTACGGGGAGGTTGTGCTGGAGGGGAGAGAGGATAAAAGAGAGAAACAGAACGGACGGAATGGGCAGGAGGAAGGAAAGGAAAGAAGAAGAAAGAAAGAAAGAGAAAGAGAGAGAAAAAGAAAGAGAGAAAGAGAGAAAGAAAGAAAAAGAGAGAGAAAGAAATAAAGAAAGAGAAAGAAAGAATAGAGATAGAAAAATCATAAGAATGAGAACTAGAAAGAAGAGAATATGAGAGAGAAACTAAATAAATGAGAGGGAAAAAGAAATTAGAACAAATTAAGAGAAAGAGAGTGGGAAATGGAGATAGGGTGAAAGAAAGCGGAGAAATGGGGAATGGAGAAGCAAAAAAGGAAACAAAGAATAAGGAAGAAATGAGGAGAAAGAGGAAAAGCTGTAAGGAAAGAGAAAGAGAGGAAAGAAAGAGAGAAAGTAGAAGAAAAGAGAAAGAAAGAAAGGAAGAAAGGAAGGAAGGAAGAAAGAAAGAAAGAAAGAAAGGAAGAAAGAAAGAAAGAAAGAAAGAAAGAAAGAAAGAAAGAAAGAAAGAAAGAAAGAAAGAAAGAAAGAAAGAAAGAAAGAAAGAAAGAAAGAAAGAAAAGAAAGAAGGAAAGAAAAAGAAGCAAGGAAAGAGAAAGGGAGAAAGGAAGGAAAAAGAAAAGAAAAAATATTTAAAGAAAATGATTAAAAGAACAAAAGAAAAGACAAAAAAAAGTGCAGAAAAGACAGAAAAGAGGCAGAATGAGAGAAAAAAAAAACCAAACAAAACAAAGAAAGCAACACAGCAAATACGGAAAGGGGAATCATTTCCCTACAAAACCAAGAATACCACATAGACAATTTAATTTTTTTTTCCCTGCAAAACGGGAGCGAGAGGGAGGCAAAGAAGAGCCCGGCCCGGCTCCGGGAGCAGGGAGGGGACAGAAGCGGCCGGGCCCGGGTCGGGGCAGAGGGGAGGAGGCGATCCCTGCCTGCCCCGCTCTCCCCGCAGCGATTCCCCCGCGAGGTTTCCTTAAGCCCGGCTTAACCCCCGCGGGGAGAGCCCCGCGCTCGCTCCGTAGGTGGCCGTGCGGATTTTGGGCTGAAGCCGTGTTTATGTTCATGAAAAAAAAAAAAAAAAAAAGCTGAGATTACAAACAGACCGCGGAATGCCCGCGCTGTTGCCGCCCGATTGGTGGGAGATGCGTACGCTCGATCTAATCGCTTTGGGGGCAGCAAATCTGATTAAAAACGATGGGAAATTATTAATTTTAGCGGTGAGGGATTAGGCATCGCTGAGGTTGCCGCTCTCCGCGTGGTTTCGCAGTGGCGAAGGTGGGGATGGAGAGGGGTGGCAGGGGAAAATCGCCTAAATTTAGCCATAAATCCAAAAAAAGGAGCCCTGGAGGAGGGCAGGGGGAAGGGGGGGTTCATCTCGCCCTCCCTGAATCCACCTCCACCCCGCCGAAGTGGTCTCAGTGGCAGATGGGATTTTGTCCCCCAAAATCGGCTGCTGGGGACCTTGTGCTCAGGGGTTTGTCCTTGCCGGGTGGAGATTGGAGGAACCCGAAATTCACTCCAAAAATTCCCGTTAATTTCAGGTGGGATATATATGTTTGTATATATACAATAACTCCAGTCTTTCTAAACGCATCTAAGAAAAAATAAATTCATTAATTTACAAGAAATTTAAAATACAAGGGGGTTTAAAATTAATTTTTTTTGGGAGGGGTGGAGCAGAAATGATTATCCTTTGTTTTCAGACTCTGGCTTTGGGGTCAGTCTCTCTCTTGTTTTCTTCACAAAACCTCTCTCAAAATTATTCTTGACCCCCCCCCCAGCTGCTTCTATCCCCATCTGCACATCACAGTTTGAACACTGATAGTTAAAAAATCAGATTTTTACAGATTTCTTCCCCCGCACTCGATAAATCCCCAGCACCGAGGGATCCACTTCAGGTTCCAGGGAGAGGATTTTTTATTTTTTTTTCCCCCCAGGAGCTCTGGGAGCGAACGTGCGCTCAGCCTTTGGCATCTCCCTCCTTTTCAACACTTTCCTTTTGTGGGCAAAAGCTCTCGGCGGAGGAGCCCGTGCGGCAGAGCCCGGCAGAGCGGGAGGATTTGGACATTCGGATATTTTACTACCGTTAGGATCCCTCAGTGAGTGAAGAACAAAGAAAATCGTCGGAAAGGGATGAGAACAGAATTCGGGGCGAGGGAGATTTTAGCAGGGAAGGTGTTCGAAAAAAAACAAGGGGGAAAAGGGAAAATGAAAAAAATCCCTACAAAATCCCAGAAGTTTTCCCCGTGCTGCTCTAGGGGTGCAGGGGAGAATTTCCCCTGGGGTTTGGAGGCAGAGGAGCGCTCTAAAAGCAGCTTTTTCTGCCTTAAAATATCTTTAGGGTGTCCAACCATCTCCCCGAGAGAGCGAAAACTCGAAGTGTGGGTCTAAACGCGATAGCAGAGGAGTTTCTTTGTTCTCTCCTCGCACCTGGAATTCACCTTTATTCCCTGAAGCTTTTTTACCTCTTTCCTTTTTTTAAGTTTTTTTTATTATTATTTTCTTTGTAAGGGCGAGCATTGCGTTTTCTCGGTGGCATTAAACGATTACAGAATCGAGGACAGAAAAAAAAAAACCAAACAAAAAGAAAACCTCTAAAAAGAAACAAACAAACAAAAACCAAAAAAACCTCAAAGAAACCCAGCAGAGCAGGCGGCTTTGAAGGAAATTCGGCCAAAAACCACCCCGAGCTGTGAGAGCCAGGTAGGCCCTGCAGAGGTGCCGGGGCTGGGGGACACCGGGGGTGCCCCAAAGGTGCTGGCAGGGGACACAGCGAGCTGTCGCCTGCCCTGCCACCCTCTCGGGGACACCCCGGGGCTGTAACCCCCACATCCGACGGCGCTGCTCTCCCGGAGCCCCGGGGATGCGGCGCGGGGCGAGGCAAGAGCAGATGAAAGTGATGTCACATTAATGTCAGCTCACAGCTCGAGCCCACACAGCCTTGATTGCTCTTATTAATCTTGCCAATTTGTCTGTCAGCACTCGGCTAATCCCGAAATAGCCTCCCGACAGGTGCTTCATGCTTCCGCCACATCCCCGCTCGCCCGCACGGCCCCGGCAGCGCCGCTCGCCCTCCCCCGGTGACACCGGCCCGGTCCCCGCCATCTGGGAGGGCTGCAGCGGGGACAGGCGACCTTGCAGATGTTGTTTAGTCTGTCCAAAAAAAAAAGAAAAGAAAAAAAAGAGTTTTGGGCTTCCCAGAAGGAAGTGATGAGCGCGGTGAGGGGAGAGGGGAGATGGTGGAGGGGAATTACCTGGGGGTGAACAAACCCTCGTCGTGATTTGTGTCATATCAGGATTAGGAAACTCATTTATGGCCCGGCTGTGTCACAGCGCTGCTCATTTTTGTGGTGGCTTTGGTGGTTTTATGGACAGGGGTGAAGGTTAAAGCAAAAAGTCCGAGCTGAAGCTGCAGTGGAAAAGCCACTTCAAGCCCTGAGCAGTTTTATCGTAAACTCGTGGGATGGTTTGGGTTGGAAGGGATCTTAAAACTCGTCCTGTTCCAGCTCCCTGCCGTGGGTTCCACCTTCCACTAGCCCAGGTTGCTGTTTACCCTGCACTTAAGCTGAGGGTTGATTATTTTCTTTACTACTCTATCAGAAAATCCACCGGCTTGTTGTGGTGTGTGCTCAGCCATGAAGTCCCAGCCACGTCAATTCTTCAGCAAAAGGTTAAAATTATTCTCTTAGGAGGCTTAATCTTCCTAAAGTTGTTATTTAGCACAGTGATCTTAAATCACAAAACACAGATTTTGTGTTTAGAGCTCTTAATTGCTAAACCCAATTAACTGCTAAACCCTTTTAACTGCTAAAGGAGAGTTCAGGTTGATTTCCTCTCTCAGCATTAAGAGAGAAAAAAATTGATTTATTTGTTTTCGGCAGCTCTGCTGTATGAAATGTTTTGCACACAGGTCACAAACTGGTGATTCCTGCTGCGATTCACCTGCAAGAGTGAATCTGGAGCATTCACTGGAGGAAGAGCCCCCAAACCTGGCTTCATGCAGCTCGTTCCTATTCTATATCCGAGGCTGGCTGGGGCTATTCCCAACTCTGCAGGAAGGAAGAGCTTTAAGGTGCATCTCCAACCTTTCCTCCGAGAGATGGAGTGGTCTGAGTCCACCAAAAGAGCTCAGAGCTGTTCTCTGTTAACCCTTGGGTGCTCCAGATCAGCTCCTAAAAGCTCCTAAAAACACCATTCCCCACTGAAAGCTCTTTCACTCCATCCTGCCCTGGATTTATTATCANCTTCTCCCCAATCCATTTATTTCATCCAATAAGTCCATCCATCACAGCGAGCTGGAACTGAGCTGGGATCCAAGGATATTCTTAGCAGTGCAGCGTGTCAGGAAACGGGCAGCAGCCCCGTGTGATGCAAATATTTGGACGAGCGAGAGGTAGGAAGGATTGTCCAAATGTTTACTGAAGGCTGTTGATAGCCCCAGGATTTATAACTGGTGGATAAGGCCTGCCCCCACACAGCTCCTCCAGCAGGTGCATCCAGTTTCCACATGACACGTGGGGTGTGTGTGCTCAGGAAAGGGGATCAGGATGGAGCCAGCTCCCCGGGATCCAGATCCTTTTCCCAGCTGCTTCCCTGCTTTGGAGCCCACGGAGCAGCAAGACAGGAGCTCAAGATCCATTCCAATGATTCGTGCCCCTGAGAGCAATTCCAACCATTGGAAAAACAAAGCACGACCAGTTGGAATTATCTTAAGTGAAACCAATGCTTGGAACTGTTCAGGCCCATCCGAATATTCCCTGTCACTCTCCTTCAGCGCCGTGATGGGGGAAATTCGTGGCATTGTTGTGCTTATTGTTCTTGGCGTTTCACTTCCTCGCTGCCGGGGTTGGAGCTCTTGTGTCTCCCCCGGAGCCCTGGCAGCTGCTGGGGGCACAGCAGAAGTGCTGGCAGAGCATTTTGAGCCATTGCTGGTGCTCAAACAGCTCCAGCTTTTCAGAGCCCACTGGAAATGTCCCGTAGCTGCTGCCAGGTGGCCTCTTCCAGCCAAAAGAGGAGAGTACATCCTATAAAAAGCAGGCTGATGGGCTGGAAAGGGGAATGTAGTCGAGGGAAGGCTCTGCTGCCTTGATACCCCCTCCTGTAACCTGCTCAGGAGGTCTCTGCATGACCCAGAGGGACCTCAGGGGGCTCCAGCCCAAATTTCTGCTGGAGGCAGGTCCATCAGCAGCTCCAGGCAGGGTCAGCCATGGCTTTGTTCAGCTGAGCCTTGAAAACCTCCAAGGATGGAGCCCGACAAGCAGGACTGTGGAGAGCCCGGGCAGCAGAGGAGCTGTCAATGCCCTTGTTGGGGGGCTCTGCTGTCAGAGCAGGAGCAGTTTTGGCTGTAATTCCCTCCACCGTGTGACTGAGGAACAATATCCCGTGAAACTGGAGAGATCAGCTGGAGCTGAGATCAGCTCTGCTCATCTCCTTCCCCTGCTCTGTTCTGCAAGTTCTGCTGGTGCTGGGAACATGAACTCATGGATTTAATGTGCTGCAGACACCCAGACAGCTTTCCTGAGCAGCAAACAGCAACTGCATCAGCTGCAGAAAAGCCTTTAATTCCTCCCAGCCCTGCAGGAGCAGTGGATTGCTCCATTGGGGAATACAACAGCCCCGTTATTTTTCCAAGGGAAGATTCCTTCATTTCAGGCTGTTGCATAAATTGTGTCTTTTCTATTTGTTACCTGACTCATTCCAGTGACCTCCCTGAGATGGGATTGAGATCACTGGAAGTGATGACAGGAATCCTCACAGGCTGAGGAGCAGATTGTCAGAGTCACCTCTTCTGAAGGTTCACAAAGGAGGAGAGGAGAACTTGGTGTTCTTCTGAGGGGAAGGAGTTGTGGAATAAAATATGTGGGGAAAAAAGGAGTAAAGCTCAAATTCCAAAGTCATCTGTTGTGTTCCATGAAATTTTTCCATGCATTGAAAGAATTCAATCCTGTGTTTGATGTCACACTCCTCGGATGGGGAGTTCTTGCTCAGACTCCTCTCGCCTTGAATGAAGTTTTCAACAGTTCCAAGTGTTGGCAACTCTTGGTAACACCCCAAAAATTCTGGAAATGCTTTCCAGGCAAGAATATGGAGCCATCCAGATGGGATACAAGGAAGAAGCAGTAAAGTGGTTGGTTGGTAGCTGGGACTGCAGGTGCTGGAAGATCTGAAGGTTTCATGGTGGCCATGCATTGTCAGGTTTCCTCAGCTGTGAGCCCTGGGTTATATTTGGGCTAAAAAAGGGAACCTGCAGGGAGCTGGAGGAGCCTTCCTGCAGGTTTTCCACCATGGAGAATAGCCAGAGGATGCAGTTGGATCTTCCCAGTTTGTGCAGCATGGTGGGATGGGAGAAATTAGGGGAGGCAAAAGGAAGAGTGTATTGGTGGGGACAAACATGATCCTTCCACCAAACTGATCAATGAGATCCCCCTGGAGAAAGAATTTAACTCTGTGTTATCTTTCCATACTGCTGAAGTTCTGTATTGGGAATTCATTCTCTCTCTTTTCTAGCCATGTGAAAAAGATTGATCTTTTTTTTAAGTTCTGACCCCGCCAAGCGTCGAAATTCACATGGATTTTCTCACCTGGAAATGCTGCTGCTCTATGCCTCACTTTGCTACTGAAATCCAACCAGGAGAAGTTTTCAAACCAGGAGGATTTGGGCCAGGGTTAAGCAAAGCAGGAATAAATGAGCTCAGCACATCCCCGGGCATTTGGGCTGGCCAGGGGTGAGCCTTGGCTCGTGCTCCAGCCCAGCCTGGTGCTTTTAGCTGTACGAAATGAGAGGTTTTTCCCAAAGCAGAAAGGGGGTTATCCTGCAGAATTTTCCCTGCCAGGGAACATGCAGGGCTCAACTCCTCTCCCTTGGAGTAAATCCCAGTGTGGGGCTGCCTTATCTCAGCCAGAGCCCTTGAGCAGGAATGTTGCACTGTGCAGCCCTTGGGCCACCCAGCCCTAATCCCAGGAATCAGCATCTGCTCCGGGCCCACCCTCTGACCCTCCAGAGCCGTATTTCTGCAAGGTCAGGAGGTTGGCTGGTAACAGGGAGTGGGGAATAGCAGGGAGAGATTCAAGCACAGAGATTTCATGGAAATGTTTGCACTGGGCATGGAGTGGGGACTTGAGCCTGTTCCCCTCTCCAGATTTGCTGGAAATCTGCACCAGGTGTGGACACGGCTCCAGCTTGCAAGTGTCCTGGATGAGGGTGGCTTCATACCCTTTTTTATTTTGGTTGCTTTAATGGATCCAAGGGGATTGAGGAAGGGTTGGAGGTGGTCCCTGTTAGGCATCATTTCATCCCTGGTTCCTTCCCAGGACAACGAGGCTGCTTTTAGCTCATGGTGAAGCCAGAGGGAAGGATAAATAAGCAGGAAAATCAGATGGCAGCAGGGCACATGGGAGATGGGGACAGAGAGCTGTCAGATGGAAGTGAATGGATGGAGAAACAGCTCCATGTGTCTCCTTCATCCATCACAGGATATTCTGTGCTGTGTTGAGGTGATTCAGCACCTGCCAGCTTGTCAGCAGGAAGGACAGCAGAGAACACAGAGTGTCCCCACATGGAGGAACCATTCCCTCCTGTGTGGAAATGTTCTTGGGGATCAGCTCAAAAAATTATTTCCTGTGAAGTTTCTCTGTGAAATCTCTGTTGCTGGAAGGGCCAACCAAGGGGCTTCATGGAAGAAAGAGCTGAGCAAAGGGTCACTGAGTGTGGTCTGACTGTCCATCAGGAAAGGGGAAAGGTGAGTGTGACACCATTCCCAGGACATATTTCAATCAAGAGAAGGAAAAGGGGTAAAAGGGAATGCTCCAAGCAAAATTCTGATTTTCTCAAGTTGCTAAACTGAAATCAGGTTACTATTTCATTTTGTTTATAAATCCATCTTGAATGTGGGGGAAAATATCATTTCCTTCCCTCTAAGGACTGGTATCAGCAAAGGATGTGATCCACTGCCCAGTGAAGTAAGAGTTCAGGATCCAATACCAATGCTTGCACGGTGAATTCTTCCTTAACAAATCATTAAAAAGAGCTTCTCCGACTCCTCCTGAGCCTTTAGAGTGGCTCATTTTCAGAAGTGAAGCCCAGGAAGTCACTCTTACCCAGCTGCACCTCCCTCCCATCCTGTCCCTGTCCCACCTGAGCCACCCACAGCAGCATCCCTGAATTCCAACCCCATTTTAGCCCTCGCTTTGCTCCGTGGCAGAGCACGGGAGCCTCCCTCCCTCCCTGCCTGCCTTCCTCCCGTGCAGCTGCTCAGCTCTGCGAGGGAAAGGCTCCCAGATGTGATGGGGAGGGAGCGGGCAGGGCCCTGAATTCCTCTCGGTGCCGCGTGGACTCTTTTGTATATTTTGTTTGAAGGAGGAAATATGCGGAGCCCTCGGAGGAAGGCCGGGCACCAGGCACGGCCCTGGCAGCTCAGGCACCGCGGGGCTACCAGGTCCTGCACGTCCCCTGCCCTCGGCCCGCAGCATGGGCCAGCTGAAATCCATCAGCATCACCCAACAAACAGCATCACCTCTCCTGGAGATGGCTCGAGGTGGCCAGACCCTTTGAGAGAACGCGGCTTGGCTCAGGAGCTGGTAACACCCAAACAGCCACGGCTGGAATTTTCGGTATTTTTGGCTCACGGGGGATGTGCTGCATCAGATCAATAAATATTCACACGCTCAGGAGCGTTTTGTGGGGTTGGTTTCATTGCGTTTTAAGTGCATTTAGCTGTGGCACTTGGTAGCTACTTGATTATTGCGTGAGACAATAAGTTTATGAAGTGTTGGCCTTCATTTAGTTAAACACTTCATTGATGTCTAAGACCAAAAACGGCATGAAACTAATTGTTCCCGTGGAAACAGGAACCCAGAGAATGATTTCATATCGCAGCTTGGCAGCAGAAAAAGAAGAAATCTCTGTAATTGTTCCCATTAACCCGGCGCAGGGGATTCATGCTCAATCTCTACTGCGCTCTGCTCCGCTTCTGCTGTGAATTAGGGGACCAAGAGTCAGCACAGAACCACATTAAAAAGCCCCGAAACAAGCTGTGCTTTGTGGAGTTCTGCCACCAAAACCATTTTTTTTCTGCTTTGCAGGTTTCTGGCCAGCAGCACCCAGCACTGTCACGGCCAGTCCTTCACTTGGAGCTGTTGGGTTTTAGCCGAGTGCCTGCAGGAGGAGAGGGAACATCCCTGGCCATGGTCTGGGCTGGAGACAGGACAACCCTCACCCCGAGGGTGAGTGCTTAGAAAGAGCAGGCAAAACCAAATCTGCAGCAAAAAACAGCTGGGGAGGGTGGGAGAGGAGCCATGCAGAGCAGGCTGTGTGTGCAGGAAATATCCTGAACCCCCTGGCTGAGGTTTTCCCTCTTCTCCTACGGGATGTGCTGATGATGGCTGGGGCATCTCGAGGGGTTTGCTGCTGTGGAAAATCCCTGTCATCTCTGTACCAGGGGAACTCACATCTCCCAGTTCTCCAAATTCCTCTCCAAACTGAGAAATCCCTGCCCCAGTGAGGAGCTGCAGCCCCTACCAGGGCACTTTGTGGTCATGGCCCATCCCTTGCAAGAGCAATTTTGGGAAGCCCAAGGGTTCTGTGCACCCCTGTGGAGGAGGGAGCCTCCCACGCCCTCTCCCTGCCCAGATGGAATCATCTCCACCCTTTTCCCATTTTTAGGCTTTTCCCCTAAACCCAGCCCTGTCCAGTCCAGCAGGAAAAGGGAACCAAGAGCACAAAACCCCCTCTGGCTACCAGGCCAGTGGCCACCCAAGCCCACAGCTCCCCTGGAGGGACAGGAGACCCAGACCTGCTCAATCCCTGCACAGAGCGGGTTCTCACTGCATTAATTAGTGCTAATTGAGCCACTTGGGGAGCCTTGCCCTGGCCATGCTGATAGAGTATCAGGCAGATAAAGAGCACTCAGCACAGGTAACAGGGAAGTGTTGTCAGCCCCGTGGTGGGACCTTCTGGAGGGGTTATCTCTCCTTCCCA
>VZTB01005350.1:176154-226546 GCA_013397245.1 Thryothorus ludovicianus | reverse complement strand
TTTTTTTTTTTTGCCTCCTCGCTTTGGAGGATCTGCGAGTTTCGACGAACTGGAAAGAGGCAAATCTGTTTGGAAAAGTGCCTGGAAATAAGGTCCAAGGAGGAGCTGAGGATCACAGAATCACAGAATGAGTCGGGTTGAAAGGGACTTTGAATATCCCATCCCAACCTTCTGCCATAAGCAAAGGAATTCTTCCACAAGGGACATTTTTCCCTCCTTCTCCACCTCTGGAAGCACAACAGTGGGATGTGCCGGAGTGCCAGGATCCCAGGGCATCCTGCCCAGCGATCCACAGGAGAGAAACTGAGGGATTTTAGGGAAAAAAAGGGGCAATTAAATCTCATCGAGAGTACTGAGGGGTTTCTTTCAACCAAAAGGCTGCAGAAAATCCTTTACAGCTCACTCGAGGGAGGGATATGTGGGCAAAGGCCAGACCCAGAGGGAAGAAGGGGCTGCAGGGCTTGGGATTCCTGTGTCCTGCCCATCCTGGAGAGTGGAAATGTTCAGGTCTCAAAACTGTGAGAGCTGTCAGCCAGAAAGGAAAAAGGAACAGACATTTCTTTGGATTTTGATTTAAAAAGGAAAAATCCTCCCGTTTTCACCTCCACACACATGGATTCCCAGAGCAACATCTGCTGCTCCCCTCCCCGCTTTTTTAATTTATGGCCATTAACTTTAGGGCTGAGGACAGTTTATGGAAAAAAACACCTGCTTTCCCCTCCTCCCGGGGCAAGGGTGGAATTTTCTCTGACTCTGCATCCTAAATAAAGCTCCCTTCCAGGCCCTGATGATCCATGCCAGGGCTCTCACACACATGCCTTATGTTAGAGGCCCTGTCAAGATGCTCATGCCCCCTTGGAGCTGCACAGAGCTCATTTATTCCCATCCCCAGGGGAAATCTGAGCCCGGCTGCCTTGGTGGTGATGGCCAAAAAATCACATTACCTTGGGTTGGAAGGGACCTTTAAAGGTCTGCCAGTCCAACCTTCCTGCAGGGGCATCCTCAGCTGGATCAGGTTGTTCCCTGTTCCACCTGACCTTGAATTCTGGGGCATCCACCGCCTCTCTGGGCAAGCTGGGCCAGTGTTTTGTGACCCTCAGTGAGGAAAACTCCTTCCACCCGTGTGCCAACCTCTTGCAGAAAGTCATGGGGAGCTCTGCCCACATTAGGGTCACTGCAAAGCCACTCAGTTTTGCTCCCAGCTTGGTTTTCTACATCCCAAACCCATCTCATCCTTTCCATCTCTTCTCCAAACCCACCTTACACAAGCACCAAGCTCAGGCCAGCCCTCGTTGTGCTTTCTCAGCCCTTTGACACAGATCCCTGGCTCTGCTCCTGTCATTATTAAAGATTGGCTTTCTGTGATGGAGCTCTCAGTCAAGGAAAAAAATAAAGGGAAAAAGAAAAGAAATTTAAAAAAAAAAAAAGGAAAAAAAAATCAAATGAGACTTGTTGGCAGCTAAGGGAAGATAAAACCTGGACACTCATCCAAGTTTGTTTGAAAGCTGATAGCCAGCACTGGGCAGCTCCAGGGACCCCACAGGCAGCCAACACCTCTCACCCAGAGCAGGGTGCCCCACACGGGGCTGGACCCCGGGATTTTCCCCCTTTCCCACACCCACAGCAGCTCCAGCCTCAGCCCCGGGGCAGATTTGGCCGTGCTGCGTTTTGGGAGTGCGAGCAGAGCAAGGTGGTGCTGGTGGGGCGGCGGGAGAGGCCCGTGACTAATCTTGTAACCTTTCCTTCCAGTGTTTAAGAGAAGCGAAGGCTGTTTACAATAAAAGCCAGCGATATTTTTCATCCTTCCAAATGGAACAAGGGTTCTATAAACAGAGGAGCCTCAGACACAGCAAACACCTGTTGAAGGGAACCGGCTTGAGGAGACACGCAAGGAGCTCTGTGTGCATCCAGCAGAGCCTCCTGGCCACTCGTGGCCAAGTTCAAGTCGAAGTGCACGGCACGGATCCGCTGAGGAGGGGGAGGCTGGGAGAAGCAAAAGCATCAGGAAATATCCCTGGGTTTTCTTTGGGAAGTTGTGGAGCAGGGAAGAGCTTTCTACCTCCTGAAGTGAGGAGTTTAGGTCTGAGCGCTCCTGGATAATTCCTCTGTTGGATTTCAGCAGTTTTTCCTGTTGTGTGGTATCGCACTTCCAAGGAGGACCCCCAGATTGGGAAGTTGTGGAATAACCTGTCAGAACTTTCCCTGTCTTCCCTGCAGCCCTTGGCTCAGGTTTCAGCCCTGCACCAAAACATGTAAGCTTTGATTTCATCCAAGCTGCTGTGGCTTTGAGCTTTTCCCAAACTAATCAAATCAAACACAACCTTGTTCACATAATCCTGCAGGCTGGGTTTGAAATCAGTAACTCCTCTGGCTTCAGCAGTGTCTTGTGGTGGTGAATTCCAAGGATTAATCATGGATATCTTCCCACAATATAGCCTACATCGTACCCCTGGTAATTACTGACCTGAGGGAGCTAAATCAATCTCATAGCCTTTTAATTTGCATTTTTTTCCCCACAAAGGTTGGTCAAAGCCACCCAGAATTTGTGCCAGGGAGCACCTGCAGGGGTTTGGAATTACGGAATATCTTGAATGGTTATTCCACAAGAATCCCTCTCTCCTGAGGAGTGACATTCCCCATGAGCCACCAGAAGAGGAATTTCCAAGGCCATTGATCAAAACCATGACAAGTCCATCCTCATTATGACTTCTTCTTTCCTTTTCCCATCCCTCCAGGAGAAAGGCAGAGAAATATCCTCAATTCCATCACGGATTTCTCAGCTTGGATAAATCAGCTCAGCCCCACCGATGCTGTGGAGCCTCTCCAACTCACACCTATTCCAGAACCTGCTCTCCCATATTTAATATCCTGCATTTCCCTGGCTGGGGATGAGGAAGGCTCCATCAAAGTGCAAGCTGCCTGTTTATCTGACATCCCATCCCAGAGGATGAGCCAGCAGCGCGGGACTCGTCGGAAACACGGCTGATAAAGTGCAAAGAAAATCGTTGCCTTTTCCGTTGTAATTCTTCCGAAAGCTTTGCTTCCAAAACATTTTTCCACCTGTTACAAGAAAGGCTGTCCTGCTCTGCCTGGGCTCTGGAAGCGTGTGCTGACAGGCTGTGTGTAATGTCATCTCCCTGCTTCCAAATCCCCTTCCAAGCTCGGGAAAATCCAGCGGGATTGCGCCGCTGGAAGGGGGAGGTTGTTTTATTTTCAGACTTGATTTGAAGGGGTTGGGTTTGCTCCTATCCTAACGAACAGGTTGGCACGGATGATTAATTATCAACAGGATTTAAAGTCAGGCTGTCCTTCAGAGCAGCAAATGTCTGTGGTCACTTGGTGCCCATCTCACCCACAGCAGCCTCTGCCTTCACTTCCCGTAAGAAATGCCCAAGGTTTTGTTCCATATGCATTTTCTGTACCCCACGAAATTAATGGAGACTCACCACTTCTATGGGTTCAAAAATCAGAGCAGTGAAGGTTAGAAAATACATCATAAACCATGGAATGGTTTGGATTTGTAGGGATTTTAAAGCTCTTCTCATTCCAACTCCTCTGCCATGGGCAGGGACAGCTTCCACTGCCCCAGATTGCTCCAAATCCCATCCAACCTGGCCTTGGGCACTGCCAGGGATCCAGGGGCAGCCACAGCTCCCCTGGGCACCTGTGCCAGGGCCTGCCCACCCTCCCAGGGAAGAATTTCTTCCCAATATCCCACCTATCCCTGCCCTCTGGCAGTGGGAAGCCATTCCCTGTGTCCTGTCACTCTAATCTCCTATAAATAATCTCTCTCCTGGCATTGTAAGGCTGCAATTAGATCATCCCAAAACCTTCTCTTCTCCAGGCTGAACAATCCCAATTCAAGATACTCATCAAGCCTTGGCCACAAAAATCTTTTCTCAATATACACCTTTATCTCTTCTCTACCAAAACATCTCTATCTAAGAAGCAAATAATGGGAATTTTGTTTCCTGGCCCTGCATGTCAGACACATTTCCTGGGGGTTTTTTTGGGGGTTTTTTGGTTGTTTTATCACTGCTTTCCTGTGAAACTCTTTGTGTTGGGAAGGAGAGAGTCACAGAGCTTTTAACATTTTCTCTTTATGAAGACATGTGGCTTTTCATCCTTAAATAATTTTTCATCTTGTTCCTTAATATAGACTCAATATAGCTGCTTACGGTGTTGCAGTAAGAGCCAGGCACTATCTCAGAATCGTGACTCAACTTCTTATCCCAAACCATCCATACTCCTTACAAAAACACCCGGCTGAGCACTCTTAAATATTTATGTCAACCCCAAAAGAGAGATAGGACTGGTATCAGCAGATCTGAGCCAAGGCTCACGTCCAGGTTTACAGCCCAAGTTCTCAGCTCACCCTGCGTTTTATAGAAGGGTCAAAAATCCGAGCATCCAGAATTTGCCTCTTGGCTTGGCTTGGGGTCCTTCAGGCACAGAGTGGGAAAGGAATCCCATCCTGTCTTGGATGAACTGAACAGAGCACTGAGGGGAATCCAGCACAGCCCTTGTAGGTTCAGTGCTCAAGGGGCAGCCACAATAGGGGGGATACCCTGGGCCCTGACACCTCAGGACAGGAGGGAGGGAACACGACTGGGGGCTCAACTTTGAGTTCCTAACTCAGTGTGGTAGGATTGACCTTCTGTGGATCAGTTTGCACCACATTTGATCCCACCTCCCCTGGTTTTGTAACATCTCAAGAAGTGCTGACACCGGCCAAGGCGTTCCCACATAAACACAAGGAACATCAGGCAGATGAAACTTGGATCTGGACGAGGGTGCTCGGATCCAGCTTGTTGGCTTGAGCTTCCCTGTAACTCACATCCAGCTTGGGCAAGGAGAGCAGAGAGCAGAATTCATGTGATTTTCTCCCCTTTCCCAGCCTGTCCGTGGATTCCTGGCTGTCCCAGGAAAGAACCATTGTTTCTAACACTCCGTGCTCTCTGTATTTCCACACTCACTCCTTCCAGGTCACCTTTTGGCTGCTTCTTCTCCACCTCCCTGAGTCCAGCATTATCTCTGCTGATTGTTTCCAACTATAACACATCCTGGATTTTTTTTTTTTCTTTTTACTTTCCAGATAATATCAAAACTTCTTCCAAGCTACTTTGTCCTCCAGCCAGTACCTTTTAAAGCTGACAGGAGATGAGTGTGACTTATATCTCACAAGTCTGGCTTCCCACTCGAGGCATGTGGGCACAACGCAGGAGTGCCAAAGAATTATATATCACACAAAACTGGACAAATGCAAAGACAGATTTAAATAAACCACAGTTCCACACCTGTCAATACACTCATGTTGATTGCTGGGCTGGTAGAAATCCAGGCTGGATGTACAGACTAATAAAACAAGAACAGCCACAGTCCAGACTGAGATAACTTCTCCTCAAGCTGCTTCTTACAGAGTCCTGCTGGGTGGGTTGGCTGCTTTTGGATGGAGCTCCATGCTCCTGTGTCTCTCCCTGGTTTCCATGGGCTGGGCACAGAACCAGGATCTGTTTCCATGGACAGAACACAGAACCAGGCGCTGGAACCCAAATTCAAGCACTCAGAGCAGAGGATCTGCCCCAGCCCAGATGGTGCCACCAGAAGTTGTGCACAATCACAAGGCTGGGCTGGCTCCAGCTGAGCACTGGCAGCTGTTTTGTTCGTGCCAACCCCACCAGAACCCCATGGCTCTGTGTCTTTGCCTTCACCTTCCTCCTCCAGCTCCTCCTCCCAGCACAACAGCAGCCAGAGCCCGGCTTGGCTCTGATTTCTGAGCCCTTGGACCACAACACTCAGTTTTGCCTGGGCTGATGTGAGCTCTTGAGCCATTTTTCCACAATCCCACTCCTCCCAAGGCCCCTGTGTCAGGTCCTCAGTGGCTGCACTTCCCACTGAAGCCACCAAAGCCAACGGAGCTGGGCTGAAACTCATCACCTGACTCGCTTGGCTCTGAACCTTTGATTGTGGACTTCAAGGAGAAGAAACTCCAGCACTCCATGACTTTTTCCTGACCCCAGAAGAGCTGAAGTAATAAAATGTTCTCTGGTCATGTCCAAATCCCTCAGGAGCCCTCAGTGGAACGGGCCACAAGCGTGTGCAAGGCACAGACCCCGCACTTGGAGACCACAGCCACGACCCGACGGCTGAGAATGTTAATTGTTCTCCATCGCCCCCAGTGATTTTAGCATTTCATAATTCCTCCCCTGGCTGACAGCTGGATTCTTCCTTAATTACAAACCCGTTGGAGTTGAAAAATCAGACATTTCCTGGAATTTAAACAACCAATTTTCCACCCGTCAGCATCCAACAACACAATCCTACAGTTTCATTCTAAGCACGCTGGAAAAAAGTCGTCAGAGCACGCTGGATAAACAGGGGGGGGAAAAGGGATTTTGATGACTTCATACGTTCAAATGCAGCATTCCTGGATCTTTGGATTCCATTGAAAGGTGGAAAAAGCATTGACAGAACCACAATCCCATGTTTTTAAAAGGCAGCATGTGGTTAAATACTGTGGATGGATCTTTTGAACGCAGCGCTGGCATCTGACTACGTAATTATTCCTCTCTGCCTTAGGAAACACATCTTCATTCAGAATTATTGCAGAATAAATATTGATTTTTTTCTTCCCCTCACTGTTTGCCACAGGACTTGTTCATTTTCTCTCCGCAGCAAATTGTTGTGACAGCAAGGAAAAGCTGCAAACTCCCAATTCTCAGCCTATTGAAAAGACAAAAGGGAAAAAAAAACCCTTGGACAGCTGCTGGCCTCCAGAAAACTCCAGGAATGGAGACCCATGATGCTGCATCCTAATTACATCCTTGGGGAACAGCAAAGAGCCCCAAACACTCATCCAGAAGAGGCAGAAGCAGCAACACCACTTGACAGGACATCTCAGCTGCTTCTTTCTCTTCCAGAACCCAGACTTTCAGCCATATGGGCTTTTCTTTCCTTTTTATTTTTTATTTTTTTTTTATCTGTCTCTATCTCTTGTGGTCATGGGAAAGAAATAACCCTTCATCTGTAACTGATTAAGGAGGTTGGTGCTCGAGTTTGCGAGGAGCCTGAAATGAGAGCTGGTAGAGATCTGAAGAGCTTTGCTTGTTCCTGAGAACTGTGTGCTGTGACCTCCTGGAGGGACGTCACAGGATGGAGCCTTTGCCTTAACTGAGAGGGGACAACTCCAAATGGAAAAAAAAAAGAAAAAAAAGCATCACGTACCCAAAATGACCTTTGAAGCTGAGACTACACAAAAAAGCTGCCCCAGCTTGGAAACCTTGAGGGAAGAGCTTGAAAGTCATTGCTTCTGGGGCAGCTGCGCAACGAGGAATGTCCAGAGGAAGCAATTTTATTTGGGAAAGCAATCCTGGAACTTGGAGTGCTGTTTGAGCGAGGGAACTCAAAGAATGCCTGTATTTTGCCTTGTTTTGGGTTTGTTCTCCCCTTGGGAGCAGCTGGGTTTTCCCCACGTTTTCCCATTCTCATGGTTTTGCCTATTTTGGCATCACCTCTGCTTTCCTGGCTTTTTCCTGCGGGAGGAGGGTTCCATGGACAGCTCCTTCATCCTCCTGTGAGACACAAACCCTGAGCGTGGTGCTGCACCTCGGTCAAGGCACTCAGGGGAGGGAACTGAGGAGCCAGCAGGGATTTGCTCTCCTGGGGACATTGAGCCAGGTTTAAAACCTCTCTGCTCAGAGCATCTGCAAAGCCGAGCCTGAGGGGGGATGATGCAATTGGGACCCGCCGAGATTTCCCCATCCTCGGCTCATTTAAAGCAGGTGAGAAGCTGTGGAAAATGCTCTGGAAACAACACAGCTCGTCGTGGGAGATAATTTGTCCCTGGACAGATGAAGGAGGGGCTGCCAAAGGCGTTTTAAAAGCTCCTTTTTCCTTCAGCAGCAAAAAGGGAAGCCAAGGAAAAACACCTGTTTCAAGGAAGAGGAGCAATCCTGGAGAGCACATGCAGAGGGTTTGGAAAATGGACTTGTCAGGCAACTGAAATGGAAATGTAATTCCTAAAGTTTATTGTCAGATTTGAGCATACTTAAGCCAGAAACCCACAGCAAAAACCTGGGATAAAAACCCTGAGGGTGAACAGAAAGAACAAATCCCACTACAGCTGGGGGAAAATCTTTTTGGGGAGAGGCTGCTTGAGCCACTCTCACTCTTTCTGTCGGCATTTCACAGGATGCAGCTCACCAGAGAATTAATTTCATCCTGTTAAACTCAATTTAGTGGGAGTAGCAGAGCTTGTGGAGGAAAATCAATGATGCCAAGGTAAATCTTCCCCCAGTTATTAGTGCTGGGAAGGGGTGGGCAGATCTTTAATAATAAGGGAGGCTGAAGAGAGATGTCTGTTTTTCATAATTGCACAGTGCTCCCAAGACAGCTGTTCAGCCATCTTGAAAATCAATGTTTTGATGCCCTTTGAACCTTCTTTTCCTGTTGAGTGTCTCTCCTACAGGTTGCTCCCCAGGATGAAAACAATAAAAGCAAATATATAACAGTAAAGGCCTGAGGTTAATGTCTTTAACAAGATAATGTTACTTAAGGGAACTGTAAACCAAATCATTCCTAAATTCCATTTGTTCTTTGCAATCTAGGATATATTATGAAACCATATGTGTGCCTATGGATTTTTTACAGGAACACAACCTCATTTTCACATTGTGTATTCCAATATTCCAGCATCACACGATTTGCTGAGAATTACTATTATTCTAATTATTAATAATTTTATTAGTATCTTGCTCTTGCAGCTGTGCCATAAAGAATCACAGCCCATCGTGTCTGGCTGTGGGTTAAATGTGCAAGATCTAAACAAATTTGCAGCAGGTTGTTTTACCAAGAATTTCTTTCTTTGGATTGAGTATCACAAGGAAATTCAGTCCAACCAACTGGCACATGCCCTTATTATTTTTAAATTTTCACCAGTGAAGAGCTTGCAAAAATTGCTTCAAGCTGCCTTCCTTATGTGTTTGGGAACTTGAAAAAAGAAAAGCAAACAGGAAAGGGTAAATAATCTTCTGAGCACATGTGCTGGGTTTTACACCCACTGGAAATTCCACTCAAGACATGTTCAGGTAACTCTGTCCAGAAATTCCTCCTGCAGAATTCTCAGACATTCCCTGCAATTCAATTAGCTGCGAGCAAATTTGAGATGAAATGAGACTCCGAGCCTACGTGTGTGTGTTTTTTTGCCTTGATTTTCATGGAAATGGGAGCCACAAAGAAGTGCAGAGCAAAGGAGCGAGTCGAGTTTATTTAACTTTCTATTATCTACAATGCTATAAAACCTGGAAATGAAGCAGAAACAGAATCCTACAAAACATTTTGGAGGTTGTCCAGAAAAAACCTAAGGACACTTGTTCCTGCTGATGTCTGCACCACTGGATTAATTTCCATTAAGCCAAGGGAAGGAAAATCCCTGCCAGTCACAATCACTCTAGGATGGCAAAAAACAAAATCTCAGTTTCCTATGCCTTCAAATTACCAACTTACCCAGAAGCAATGGATGCAGGAATTTAATCACCATGAAAAACCCTGAAAATTTGGAAAATATTGGCCTGATTCCAGTTTTGCCTCCTCTTTTCCTCCTCCTGAGTCTGTGAGGAATATTTGGTTTCGTGTCTGCCACAGAGATCAGGCAGAGTGAACCAAGAATCTCCACATGGTCAAGATGGAAAAGACCAAATTCTTTGCCCCTATTTATAGCATGGGTGGGTTTAATCAACCCTTTTAATTAACCCAACCTTCCCACACCATCCCAGGTGCTCATTAATTGTCCAAATTCTTCCTTTTGTGCCAGCAGCAGAAGGATCAGAACCTTTCTTCCACCCTTCCCAGGATAAAATTTCATTTCCCCAACTCAGATTGCACCTGCCAGGAAAGAGATGATGTTTTAACCAGCATATTTTAATTCATATTTATTAAAGAAAATACATTAGCAAGGTGAGGATTTTTCTGGTAACAATTATATTCCCAGAAACAATGTTTTCTGTAGTGGATGAAAAGAAAATAATAAAAGAAATAATAAAAGAAAATTGCAACTTTCAGTGTCTCTCAGATTTTTTTACACTTGGAGTAAATCCTGGATTATGGACTTGGGATAAAATAAGAAGATTTGATAAATATTTAATTATGAGTAGCAGATTAAGGTCGTAAGGAACAATTACTCATTATTTCTTAGAAGCTGGAAATTTCAAATTAAATGTCAGGCTGTGGTTCTAAAACAAAAATAATATTTTTTTACACTTCATAATTACAATAAAGAAAACTGGCCTAAGGATGTTTTGGGCACTGAGTGCACAAAGAAGTCTAAAAATCCACTGATCTCTTTGCTGCCACTGGGAAAAAAAATGACAAATTTTGAATAAAAGTCTGCATATTTATATCTGAAGGCCCTTGAGCACTTCTGGCTCTCAGCTCTGTTTCTGGTTTAAAGCTCCTCGTGGTTTGCAACTGTTTTTTTCAAGGGATCAAATCCTGCAGCTCTTTGCTGCCTGTTTGCCAGTGTGAAATTTTCATTTTGGAAAAAGCAACCCCTTTAGCAGGAGATTTGGGATCCCTGGATTTGGATTTGGAATGCCTGTGCCAGAAAGACAAACTGACACTCCGTCCTAATAAACATATTCCAAAACAGCAAAGAAACATTTACCTCAACCTCCCACCAACCAAAGTTATTTTTAGAACTTTTTTTTCCTAAATTAAAAAATAACCACAGAAAGCCCCCAAAATCTTTTAATCTAATCTTGGCTATATTTTCCCCTTCAATGCCTGAGGGATACAAGATTATTTATAACAGGAAACCTTTGATTTCAGAGCTTTTATGTTTGGGTTNTTTTTTGCAATGTTCCGACTTGCAAAACGCAGAGTTGTTGGGTTTTTTTAGGCAAAAAAATCAAATTGCAAAGTGCATCCTGGGCTAATTCCACCCTGCAGCTGGAGGAGGATGAGATCCAGGGGAAGGGGTTGGAGGATCCCACACTTTGGAGAGCAGCATCCCTGCCTGCTCCTGGCAGCATTATTACATAAATGTCACAATTAAATTAAACGGACATTAAATGGATTAATTAAATGTCCCCAGCAGGGACAGACACATTAAAGGTCCCTGGGGAATTTTTCTTCCCATTTGCACGGCCAGGGTGAAATTTTCAGCAGGGCCTGAGCATCTCCCTGAGGGCAGCATGGCCGGAGGGGCCTCCCCGGCCTCACTCATTTCTCAGCTCGAGTCAGGGCTGTGAGAAGCACGTGGATGGAGCTATCTCATTTTTCCTCATTTATGTGATACTTGAAGTTTTAGCTTTTATATTTTTTAGATTCTGGGCTGTTTTAGTGGGTAGTTTTAGGTTCCATATTCAGTGCTACTGAGCTCTCTGCACAGCGCAGGGAGACAAAACAATTCCTGCTCCAGCTTGGGAACAAGGACAACTTTCAGGCCCAAGAACAAAACCAACAGTGAAGTGAGAAGAAAAAAGGAGGATGGAGCTTCATAAGCTGAAGCTGTAATTGGACAATGAACTCCAATGTGCTGATGGGGCACATTTTAAAAGTGTGAGGCCTCATGGCCGGGCGTCCATTTTGGGTTCACCTTGGCTGTGGCCCAGCCGGGCTCTGGTGCTGCCCAGGTGTGCCCAGTGAGGCCTTTTAATAAATCCCTGCTTTATCCTTTTAATAAATCCCTGCTTTATCCTTTTAATAAATCCCTGCTTTGTCCTTCTGCTCTGGCTGCTCTCTGTTCCAGATCAGCCTCCAGAAGGGATCCCATGGATTCAGGGAGTGTAAAATCCAGCTCTGCCTCTGGGGAGAGGCCTCAGCTCCTCTGTCCCCAGCCCCACCTGATGTGACATTGCAGCAAATAAACCTGGCTTAGCTCTGCCAGATCATTTCTGCGGCAAATTTTTATCTTTCTTGTTGCTTTTTCTCTCTTTTAATTGTAATTTTAGCCATTTTTGGGGTGATCCGTTTTTGAAAGTGTGGAAGCATCCATCAAAATCTGGGCAACAAAAAAAGGAATAAAAGGAAAATTGTGTGGAAATAAGGAAACCTAGAGAAAGTACCCTGCTCCACTCCTCTTCCCTCCAAGCTGTCCTTAATTAAGGGCATCAATCCCAAAAGGAGGAGCCCCTGTCTTTGTGAGTGACAGGTGTCAATCATCGCAGGGGCTGGCAGGAGCACAGGGCTGGGACTGATCCTGGCTGGGGATTTGTGCACACACAAGATTATTATTTATTTTCATGAAAATTTTCCCTACAGGACACACTCCAAAGAAAAAAGCCATTCCTGAGTAAATTTCAGCTGGATGGAGGTGATTTTAAGTGTTGGATCAATCACCAACTTCTTTGAAGAAACAAATTTCTCCAAATTTTTTGTGAGAACCAAAACTCTCCAACTTCAGAGTCCCCCATTCCCACTTTCTTGGCAAATTAAAAAAGTCCTCTCTGATGCTTTGGTCCTCATAAGGGCTCAGATTAATGATATATTTTTTATGAAAAATTAATATTTTTATCAGAAATTTCTTCTTTCTTTCACTTAATTATTAATAAACTCACTAAAAACAAAAGTATTGAACTATGTGAGTAAAAAGAAATGGGAATAGTTTGTAAAGATCACCATCAGAATGTAAGTTAGACCTAGAAATGTCTTTAATATTAAAAATAATCCTCATGTGGTGATACTTTTCGTGCAAGCTTCAATGCCTAGAAAAGCAGGAGTTTCTCTGCATGTTTGTTTGGTTATTTTTTATATAAATATATGCATATGTAGATTCAATGAGCTCCTTGCAGAGGGTAAGATCAATGCCAGGCTCAGCTTATGAGAGATAAATCAGATTTCTGCACATAGAAGTTTTCCTCTTGCTCCCTGCACAAGTTAAATGGGATTTTAATAAAGTTATTGAATCAGAGTCTATATAATTTCAGCACTAGCAGCTTTTTATTGTCCCTTTTTAATCTTGCCTTGATTATGGCTGTGACAAAGGTGTTAGTGGCAAGAAGAGAAACCTGATTTTCTGCTGGTTTTGCCAGGCATTGTCCAGGAGGATGGGCTGAGCCTGGTCCAAGCAGGGCCTGGGGTTGTTTGATCTCCTGACTCTTTTTCCTGCTGTTTATTCCCTCCTATCCACACTCGAAAAAAATAAATTTAGTAGTTTCTTTCCACCATGACCAAACTGGAGCCACCACACATGTCCAAGAAAGAGAGAAAAGACTTCATTGACCTGGTTGAATTTAAAATAAATATTTTTAGGACAGGAACTCGAGGCTGGGTCAGGAGGCAGGGGACAGGGCAGAGGTGACAGAAATGGGATGTGGTGGGTGGCGTTGTCACTTCTCCCATCTTTTCAAGGTTCCAGCCACTTCAGCACCTGCACCAACTGCTCTGCACGTGAACAGAGATTTCTTTTCCAGTTCTCTGGGTTGGACTCTGAGAGTTTTGTATCCACACTCGGGGAAAAATCAACGTCCACAAGTCTAAACAGAGGCTTGATCCTGGGTTTCCCATATTCCAGAGGTGCTCAGCTATCAGCCAGGAGTCCAAGCCCACAGACTGGAATAAATCTGAGAAGATCATTTTGAACTCAAACCACTTAGAATAATAATAAAAATGAAAAGGCTGCCCTGAGCTCTGGCAAGCCCGTTCCTTTGAAAGTTGAGTTCTTTTCTTTCCCCATGAAAAATGAAGACTCCCCCTGCCTCTCCTCTCCCTTCAATCCCAGCAATGCTGCATTTATTCCAGTTGACCATGGACTTTCCTTCTCCTCTCCCTCCCTCTCGCTCCAGAGCATTAATAAATGAGAACATTTTTCTTACTTCCAGAGACGTTTTGAAAGGTTTCAAAGCAAATTCTCTGGAAGCCCAAGCAGAACCCACAGAGAGGATTCCAGCAAGGACAAATCACCGTGACCCCGTTCCCACTAGGAAAAATAAATCCCTTTTCTTCCCTCTGAGCTGCAACTCCACGGGGAACAATTTAAGCCTTTCCTGCCACCTCCAGGCACTGAAGTTGGTAATTGAAATCCTGAGGATTGGAGTTGGCTGGTGGACAAACAGGGAATTGCCATCCTTTTGGATCTGCCTTGCTTTTGGATGGTTTCACTGCCAATTGATCTCTGCTTTTCATTAATAATTAATTTTTTTCTCTTCCTCTCAAGGAGGGCAAGGTGTTATGAGTGTTACCCTTTGGAATTTTCATTGCACCGTGTCCCTCTGTTAAACTGCCTCCAAGCCAGCCAGGAGATTCCTCCAGGGAGGGCTGGGGAAACCATCTGGCTTTTTCTGGGATGCTTGAAACACTCAACCTCTCTGCCAGGAAGAAGCTGATCCCTGCCAGCTCTGGCAGGAGATTTTCCAGGATGACTGACCACCAGGAATTGTATGGACCTGAGCAATCTTGTACAACATCAAAGCTGGTCTGGCTCTGACAGCCCAGGAAAGCTTCAGAAGTCCCTTCCAACCTTGGTTGCTCCATGGTTTTAACATTTGAGTCTCAATCTTCCTAAGATGGTCAAGCCCAAAGGCAGGCTCTGATTTTACGGAGTAGAACCAGAGAATCGTGGAATGGTTTGGGTGGGAAAGGACCTTAAAGGACCTTATCCTATGGTCAGGGACCCCTTCCACTGTCCCAGATTGCTCCAAGCCCTGTCCAGCCTGGCCTTGGACACTGCCAGGGATCCAGAGGCAGCCACAGCTGCACTGGACATCCTGTGCAGGGTCAGCCCAACCTCACAGAGAGGAATTTCTTCCCAATTTCCCCTTTACACTTATTCTCCTTCAGTGGGAAGGAATTCCCTCTTGTCCCATCACTCCAGGCTCTTGGAGATCACCTCTCTCCATCTTCCTCGTAGGCCTTGAGGCCCTGGGAAGCTGAAATTGGGTCACTCCAAAGCTTTCTCTTCTCCAGGCTGAACAATCCCAATTTCCAATGCTCCAGCTCCAAAAGGGAGTCTCTGTGTGATGAGAAATTATTTCAAAATGAATCCTGAATCAGAAAAGTGGGAAGAGAGAGGCCAGGAGGAACCATTTAGGTGAGCTCCAGAAATCCAGAGGCGTGGAGTTCCACACCTGCAGCACCCAAACTTTTTCTGAGGTGCTTCTAAACACCCCTGAAATGAACAAAAAAAATCCCTTCAAGGCACATCCACATTTAAACACAAGAGGCTGGAAGGTACCAGAGGCCTCCAGGAAAATTTTCCAGCCCTCCTGGTGTATTTATGAGGAGCCTGAGGCTCTATAAACAGCTTTATTTGTGTGCGGATGAGTTGTACCAGGAGAGGAGCGAGGGAGCAGCACAAACTCGAGGAAACTTGGCTGGAAAAAACACCCAAACACGTCAGGACGAAGAAATGTCCTCCAGTCCCTCATCCCTCCTTGGAGAGCGCTGGGATCCCTCACACGGCAGGGACAGAAACAAAAAAATGTCACCAACATCCATTGTCATTTCCCTTGGATTTGTGCAGATGACACAAAAAGCTCCTTGTCCACCAGCTCCAGCTGACCCTGGCACAAACCTGCAGGGAATGTAAGGGATATCCCAATTAAAACTAGCTGGAAATTATTCCACACACGTTTTCCTCATTTCATGACACCAAGATTTTGACCAAAGCCAGTTTAGATTCCTTCCCTGGACATGGGTTTTTATGGAGGCTTTCTTTTTCCTCTTTTAAATTGGTGGAGAAAAAGAGGATGGCCAGATAATTTCTGCAGCCAATTTTCCTCTTTCGTTTTGCTGTGTGTCTCTTTTTATTTTAATTTTAACCATTTTTGGACTGATCTTTTTTGAAAGAGTGGAAACATCCCTTAAAATCTGGGCAACAAATAAAGAATAGAAGGAAAACTGTGTGGAAATGAGAAAACCTAAAGAGATTAAGGATAGTTTGAGGTCCTGCCTATGGACATATCTTCTCAAAAAGGACCCCCTAATCCATTATTTGCATCTCCTCCACCTCTGTGCCCTGATCTACCTGTGGGGCAAGAAATTGTGACTTAATTAAGGTAAAAGCAAGCTTAGGGAAATATTTCCAATCTGCCACAATGTATCCCAGGAGGAAACAGCCAAGATACTGTGGATAGAGAGAGCTCCCTTTGGTCCTCCCAGCTTCCTTTTCCAGTTCTGAGGCTCTCTGTGTTGAACTCTGAGACGTTTTGATGCCATCTTAGGGCAAAAATCAGCGTCCACGCAGCTAAAAAACTACAAACAGATTCTAACTCGGTGCTCTGTGTATTCCACCCCAACGAGCACTTCACCAAATGTAAATAAAAACAGCTTTTCCTCTTCTGACTCGTCCCATGAAGCTTTACTTGGGCCTCCATGTAATCCACGGGATTTCTGCAGCGTTTGGTTTTAACTCAGTAATTTGTACGGCTGCCTGAGGTGCTTCCAAATGTGCTGGAGCTCAGTTTTGGTCTCTTCCCAAGTGCCTAATTAAAACCAAGGAATGAAATCGTTTGGTTGAGGCGACTTTTAATTCTTCTTTCCTCCTCCTTTTATTTTTTCATCAAAAGAACTCTTCGGAGTCAGGGGATTATTCCAAGCAGCCCCTTGGAAAGGGCACCTGCTGGAAATCCTACAGAGTGGAGAGGGTTTTTTTTTGGTTTTTTTTTTCAGACTGAATGCCAAAGGTTATGGCACACACAGGAAAAACCAAATTGCTTGTGATCCTCCTCTCATTGCAGCATCGCTTTTGGAATGGTGCCATGAGGAAAAGAAAATTTTTCCTGCCTTCCAAAGCCTTAATGAGGATTTTGGAACCTTTGATGAGGGAACAATGCTGGGGGAGCCAGGTGTGGATGACAAATGCACTCGAGGGTGTTCTTTGGACAATCAGCAAAACCTGGGAGCAGGGAACACCTTTCCACATCCAGAAGAAATCTCCAGACTCCTTTATGGAGAAAAACTTGAGTGACAAGAGGTAAAATGTTCCCCTGAACACGCAGAAAGTGAATTTGGAAGCCTGTGAACAAGAAATTACTTTTCTCCTTTTTGTGTCCACACAGCCAAGAATGAAAATCTGGGCCTTGTAATTGTTTGGTGCAAGAACTCCCGGACTGAAGTTTGGGTTTCGTGGTATCTGGCTCAGCATGTCCACCTCATGTGGATCAAAGACTACATGGTAGAATTAAGCAAATATAATCAGTGTAATATGATTCATTCTTGTCCTGCTCAGCAGATGTTGGAACAGATGTCAGGTAAAAAAAAAATCTGCTGGGGAGTGAGAGCATTATTTTGAATTAGTGCATTTAAGAGAAGGGAGTATCTTTATTAATCCCATTTAAGGTGAAAGAGAGTATTTATGGCTTTGGTTCCTGGGAAATTATCCTCCCTTTGCCTCGGGTTGTGGGCAGCAATCAGTGGTTCCCTATCAGGAACAGGACAGTGCTGGTGGGCTGGGATCCTTTCCTATCATCCTGCTCAGCCTAAATATCAGAAACAACCTTTAAAACACAGGAATTATAGGGCTGGAAATTTGGAGTCGTTTCTAACCTGCTATCAGGGGAAAACCTTAAATTTGATTTGTGTTGTACAGTTGCCTTCATTATATTTTGGGGAGTTCCCCAGGTCTTCTCTCCTGTTTGATAAACACGTTACCAAAAATCTTTCTTTTTCTGGGATTTCTATGTCAGCACTAAAACCAAGGGAGCTTTATTACACACCTGATTAATCACAGAATTCTATTAACTGGTAATTAGTGAGGCAAACTCTCTTTCAGGCATTTATCTGCAGCTTTAGTGACCACCCAGAGATCTCATCTCCCAATTTAAGTCACAACTGGAGCAGCCCTTGAGCATCCCCACTCTGCTCAGCCAAGAATGTTTCTGCAGAGTTTAAAAGCTCTGCCTCCTTTGTTAGTCAGAACTCCACAAACCCTAAAAAAACCCCTCACAGCCGAAAAAGAGCTGCTTGGAAAAGTGCCTGGCTATGAGTAACCCATCTCAAATTCCAGATATTTGGAGGAAAATTGCTTGGTCTGCCAGAGCAGTAGTACAGGACAGGTTGGTGGGGATGGGGAGGGAATTTCTTCCATCTTCAGTGAGATTCCTGTTGGATTATTCTGGATTTTAATCAGATGATGGGAAACCTCAGGTTCCACGTGGCTTTTCCTTATCAGTTCCATTGGCTGGAGAGCTCCAGCACCCACTCTTTGAAAAAGAGGAGAAATAAAAACAAATGGGAAGCTCTAGGGTGACTCTGCTCCTCCACTCAGCATTTTTCTATCAGAAAAGAACATCAAGCCCTTCGTCTTTGAGGGTCATTAATTTCTTCAGGGATCCTGGATGGTTTCCCTCTGAATCTCTGTGGAGATGCTGCTTTTTATAACCAGCCAGTGTCACTGGGGAAAGTTTCTGCAGCCAGCACATTCACTGAGCCACCAGTGCTGACATTTCCCCTGCGATGTGGCTTTGTTAACTCTGTCTGCCCGTCCACATAAGGTCATTCTTTGCAAGAGCAAGCAACTCCACATCTACATTGCAGCAATACCTGCAAAAACCAGGCTTCATCCTTCTCATTTCATTTATTAATCGTTGCCCTCAATGATAATTGGAGTATTTTTTTCTGATTTTTCCATTTTCTTTGCCATCAGAACACGTTGCTTCTCTGTCCACTGCACACAGAGAAGCTGCCATGTTTTGGAAACCTTTCAAGTGGTGAACATATTTAGATGTGTGCCTGAAACACAAGCTTGTGTTGTTGTTATAAGGGTATGGATCTTACTTTAGCTACAAGGCTTGGGAATTCAATTAGGAGAAGAATTTTGAGCAGGAGGCAGCAGAAAGCTGCTGCTTAAAACTCTCCCTAATTCCGATTTTCTCTGGGACCCTCATCCCATCACTTCACCTCCACACGTGCCTGATCCTTTCCCATTCATTTATCCCCCCCTTCCAGAATCTGCTCCTAAAGCCAGCAAACAGGCTGGATATTGGATCCAGACCCCAAAGCTCCTACCTGGGCTCATTTCCAGCCGTGTATTTGTAAAAAAGCTTTCCCTGAAGAAGCCTTTCAAAGAGAACAGATGCCCACACCTTGCTGTATTTTGGAGAAAGCTGAAATGATCCCTGAAGCAAATCCCTTTTGTGATCCCTTCTGTGATCCAGGCACTGAATTCTGTCCTGCTTTTACCCAGGAGCTGCACCACCACGCTGCTGCTTGACGGCCACCACGGGGATTATTTTCATTTTTCCAAAACACAGGAGACAGAGCAAAGAAACGCTCCAGGCAAAATTCTTGCACACAAAGTGCTCAGAGCCCTAAAGGTGTGATGAAAGCATAATCCTGCACATAACCCTCAGTTCTGCTGCCTAAAATAATACTCCAGGATGCTGGCAGGGGAATACTACGCTTCCTGTGAGTGTTTCAGTTCACATTCTCCCAAAAATAACACAGCGACTGTTAACACCTGCACTTTTCAACATTTCCTTGCTAACAACAAGGAGATTAATGGGTTCCATTCAAAAAGACCTTTTTGACCTCATTTATGAAGTTGAGAAACTCAGGAAATTGCCTGCTAATCCAAAGCCTGATCATCCCAGGTTTCTTCAGAAAAGATCCCGGCTCGAAGCGTCCAGCGGGTTGGATCCAGGTGGGACAGGACCCACAGGGAATCACAGCAGGTGGATCCCTGTGCTAAGGGATGAGGAGGAGAGGTGAAAATGCAGGAATAGAAGAAACTCAACCTGCCCCGTTCTGCAGACCACAGGAACAACTTCATTTGGCCAAGACTTTGTTCCCAGTTTGGAGGAACGTGGGAAGATGGGAGCCCAGGGAGGATTCCAGAGGAGCCTCCAGGCAGGATCAGGCCAGGCTGACCTTGCAGGCAGGTCCTGGAGTGACCCAGGGGCCTGATCCAGCAGCTCCTGGTGGCTCAGGGCCACAGCAGCTGGGAGCTGGCGTGGGAAGCAGGAGCTGCAGGTCGGCTGCTCCTGGAAAAGTTGGGCCTGGCAGATGGCATCACTTTGTGCCTCTGCTTGGGATTTCCAGAGGAAGTTTTCTTCCAGTTTTTCATAGACAGCTCCAGCCTTCTGCTTTCAATTTCACAGAGGACTGGAGGGTAATTTTTTTATCTTTTCTTGTTTCTTTTCAATATATTTATTTATTATAAACATGGACCAAATCCCAAGAGTTTGTCAGAGAAGTCCTGCCTTGAGAAAACAGTCTTGCCCAGCCTGTTCAAAGTACAAATATATCAGCACCTCTACCTGCTTCTGCTTAAGGAAACATTCAGCCAGTTGATCAAATGCCATCTTAATTACAAGCTTTGCAAAAAGCACAAATGAGCCAGGAAAAGTCAGAAATAAGGAGCGGTGCAGCTCCTTCACAACAAGAGGAAAAACAAAAATGAAACTGGTGTCTGGATTCAGCACAGCATGGGCAGGGACAAGCTGAGGATGCTCCAGAAAAGGAGCATCCAGCCTCAAAGAAGGAAAGTTTGTGCAGGACAGAGCCACAGAGTCTGATTAATCACAGAATTACAGTAACTGATGCAAATCTGGTAATTAGTGAGGCAAACTCTCTTTTAGCCGTTTAACTGCAGCTTTAGTGACCACCCAGAAATCTCATTTTACAATTTAATTCCATTAATAGGACTGGAGCAAACCTTGAGAATTCCCACTCTGCTCAGCCAAGAATACTTCTGCAATTTGAGATTTCCCTGAAATCCTGTTTGTCCTCATGAAGAAACTCAGCCTCTAATTAATTTTGAGGAGCCCAAATTAACAACTGCCTTTCCTGGGGAAAGTGTTTCCCTGGGAATGGGTCTGTGGTTCCACATCCTCCTTTCCCTCAGCCAATCCCTGCACCTCTGGAGAATGTAAAAATCAGATTCCCTCTGGAAATCCCTGCTGGAGAGAGATGCTGGGATTGTGATGGAGGCAGATGCCACAGCTCAGGCTTTGTGTAGGAGTGAGGTGAGCAGGAGCCTTCCACTGCCAGGGAAGATGGACACAGCCAGAGGGTGATCCCAGCCCAAAAATGGCACGGGCAGACTCAGCCACCACATTCCCATTGTCACTGCTGCCTCCCTTTGCTCCATTCCCATCTCCTCCCTCCTGCTTCTCTGTCATCCTTTAGTGCCCATTTCAGGCCTCTCCCTCACCCTAAAACTTTCCCTGCTCGGCCCAATTAACCATCTTAATAAACTCAAAAATATTTCATTCCCACACCCAGCATGGGGTGTGAATTCATCAGATGTGAGAGCAGGAAATAACAAGGTGCCCCCATTGTCGAGGTTTTTTTCCAAATTGTACTGCTGGAGTTGTTTTGTAGACCCACAGCAGGTGAGGGGGGAGGGAAACCACTGTGGGCATTTGAATCCTTTTGCTCCGTAGGAAGTTTTCAGGCAGCTCCAAACAATTGGGGCTGAGAAAGCGCAGCTGATGTTGTGTTTGTACTCGGGATTGCAGCCCCGTGAGGGCTGGGAGCTGAAGCCCATTGTTCAGGAGCCCGGGGTCCCCACAGGGCACAGCTGAGGATACCCCGGGCAAAGTTCCTGCAAGGATTTTCCCAAGGCATGCTTTGTACGCTGCTGGAAAAACAGAAAAAACAAGTATATATATGTATTTATAGCCATAAACATATCAATAATCTTCTTTTGGGGTTGATCAGAGTAAAATTCAAAGAAATCTAAGAAATGTTTAGAAATACTTTTTTTCTTAGAAGAATTAAACACATCCCCAAGTGCCTTCTGATGCCTTTTTTCCAAGCTTCTCACTCATTCAATTTTTTCCAGAGATTTCTTTCCCTCTGTAAAGGTAAGGGAAGTTAAAGAACTATAAGGAATTTTATTGACAATTATTTGGTCGGTTTCTGACTCGAGCTGCTGTAGGAAAATGTTTGATTTGCTGATTTCTCCCTGCTCTTATCTGCCCATGCTCCAGAAAATGCCTCCATTCTCTTAAACCACAAATCAAACGCCTCTGTCACTGCAAATAACACTGAAGATGCTCAGAAAATTCAAAACCTCTCTCAGCCTGAGACATCTTCATGTTCCCCCAATGAGAATATCACAAAAATTCCACCTACAAGTCCCTCAGTTGTGTAATCATCAACTCCATTCAGACCCATGGTTTAATAATTGCAACAGTATAAATTTCTCAGCTTGAGTGATGGGAAGAATACAGAGAAAGGGGGGAAAGTGTAAAATAATGCAGAAAGTGTTCTCTCTGAGCAGAAAAAGTAAATATTTTCACCCAAGAAGGACAGGAAAGTGAGATATCTTCTGAGCAGGCTCCCTGCTTGTGAGAGAGTGAAATATTTTATCCTTCATGAGCAATGGATAAAGTAAGAATAAAAATTAGAAGCCTGATCAATACATTGCTCCAGACTGATTTGGAATTTATCTGCCTATAAACCATGGCAGGAGGTGGAATGGGATGGGCTTTGAGGTCCCTTCCAGCCCAAATCTTTCCATGATCCTGTGATTCCATGAAATCTTTGGGATCATGGTCCCAAACCTGCATTTACCCTCCCTGACCTCCATTGGTGACCTGGCAGCTCTTGGATGTACAGGAGCCATTTCTGAAAGGTTGAAGAACAGCAAAAAAAAATCCTAAAATTGCTGCCTAAAGCCTTTCTCTAATGGTGAGAAAAATAGGATGGGAAATTCCCACCCAAATTCCCATCCTGACAAATCACTGGGAAAGCCACTGAACTGAGGGATGGATTGCTGATTTCTCCCAAGAAAAATGCAGGAATAGGCTCAAGTAGCAAAAATCTTTCTCAGAGGGGAGGAAAGGCTGAGCATTAATGAGTTTCAAGCTCAAGAAGAGCCAGAGCACAGCATTGGCTCCACTCATCCACAAGTAATGAAATATTTTTGATTTTTTTTTTTTTTGAGAAATAACAGAGTTGATTCAGAGATCACATCCTGCTCATAATCAGGGCAAAGCAACTTTTTCTCTGTCCATCCGATCTCCTCTGCACTGCTTGGATTCCAGGACAAACTCAGATATTCCAAGGAGCAGGAGGGATTTCCAAAACCTGCAGAACAACCAGAAAGCTCCTCCTAGACATGCACAGGGCATTTTGTGCTAATCAGGGAGCAAACTCCTCTGCAAAATATTATTCATGGGACTGAACATCAGCCAACTGCAAAAACATTTTCTTAACTTGTGGGTAAACAGTCTCCTGCTCTGGCCTCTGCCTCTCAGCATTAAGGTAATTTCACACTTGAAAATTTCACAAATAAAACGTCCAGAGCCGCTCACAGGAAAATTGCGGTGAATTAAAATAAGCAGCAATTCAGTTTTGTCTAAGCTGCTCTGGTCTTTGTTTCAATTTCTTTGCCTGATTTGAGCTGAGCTTCTGAATTAGGAACAGGGAATCTGAGATTTTTTTTTTATTTTTTTTTTAAGATGCCGTTTTAAGGGAGAGTGTTATTCAGAGAGCAGCAGGCAGGGAAAGAGGCACGCTGAGGTCAAGGCAGAAAGAAAAAACCAAGCAGGAAATAAACAGGGGTAGAGTGTGCCTAGCAAACAGCAGATTAATCCTGACTGCATCCATCCTCTGCCTCTTTTGGTGCTGGGGTTTGAGACACGGGGCCAGGGACCTCGGAAAAAATGAGATTTTGAATGCCCATGCTCAGTATCTCCAATGGAAATTAAAGATTTCCAGCCCAACAAGGGTGAGGTCTTGATCCAGGGTAAGTTCACAGGACCAGGGACCTCAGAACAAATGAGATTTTGAATGCCCATGCTCAGTATCTCCAATGGAAATTAAAGATTTCCAGCCCAACAAGGGTGAGATTTTGATCCAGGGTAAGTTCACAGGGTCTTTTTACGAAGTTCACTTACAGATACTGGAGCTGGCACAAAGGAATGAGGCCAAAACTCTGCCTGGGACAGCAAGGATCCCTCAGGTGGGATCCCAGCACAGGCAGGGGCTGATCCCAGCTCTGCTCCATCACTTCTCTCCCTCAGCTCATCCTCCTGCATTGCACCAGCAGCGCCCAAACTTCCTGAACTCCACTGAGCCCCTGGAAGCCCAGCCCCAGAATCATCACATTTTGGGGCTGTTGGAATGTGACCTTTTCTTCCTGGTCCCTCCTGGAGAGAAGGAACATCTCCCTGCAGGTCTGTTGCCCACGTTCCAGCTCATTTTTCACCCCACTTTTGACATTCGGATCAGTCAGACACCTCAAGCCCTGGAACATTTAATTACAGCTTGTGCCATCATTTACCTTGTCCACTAAGCCTTTGATTACATTAGACAAGAAAGAAAATTTCATCTATGCTCTCCAGCTATTCCTTAGGCTGAAAATAAAACTGGATTTGGCCAGAAAGAAATGACATTTTTCTTCAAGACAGCTGAAGGAAGCATGAAAACTGCTGTCCAGGATATCCGGGACTTGGCTGGTTCTTGCTCTTCCCTGAGCTTTCTCACCAAATGATTTTTTGTTTATTTTATTAAAAAGTCTGTTCCTCTTTGACAGGTGTCCTATAGGCAGAAAATGTGTCTTGGCTAAGGACAAGGAGGGAGTTAGTCCTGGGTTTCTTCTCAGGGCTAATGGAAGTTTCTCTGCTGAAGGTGCACGGTGAAATATTCCTGTGTTTAACTCGCTGTGATGTTTTCAGGCACAGAACTTCAGGAGGGATAAAATTATGGAGAATTGAAGGGCTCCAATAAAGAGGGAATTGGCAGGTGAAATGGGAATTCTTGAATTGTAAATTGAATGGAACAGAATATTGAACTTTACAGAGATTTGGTGATTTTGGAAAGGAGTTTTGTGAAATTAAAAGTCTAAACTAAAACCAAAAAACCAAAACAAACACAATAAAAAGACAAATGGGTAGTTAGCCAGGATTCACTCAGCTTCTAAAGCAGTTATCAGCAAATTCATCAATTTATTGCAAAATTCAGTATTCTGCGAGCTTCTCTAGCAAGAAAAGTTGGATGAATTTTCTCTAGAACTAAAAGCAGTTACCAGGAGCCAGCCTGCTGCCTCCCACCTCTGCCAAACCCCAGGGTCACTCATGGCCCTGCCCCGTTGGGTCACCAGAGCTGGAAAATCCAAATCCATTGGATATTTTTTGAAAAGGGAACAGGAAGATTCACTGCAAAATGCTCTGTAGGTTTTTAGTTCAACTCTGAACCCCAGTAATGACAGGGGGAGTGAGGATACAAATCCTTTTCACTCATCCATAGGAACAATGCACACAATGCCCTAATTAATTGACTAATTGACTCCCTAATTAACTGAATCAGCAGAAAAATGATCCCTACAAAAACCACACGCAGCTTCTGGCTCAGCCAGGTCTGACAAGTCCCAGGGCCAGCAGAAGGGAAGGGATGGAAATAACATGACAAGAGGAGGGAAAAGGCAGGACTGCAGTGATGGAGATTAATCCACACTCTTGTATCCACAGTATTTTGACATGAGGTTACCAAATAATTCCTGATTTTGCTGTCTATTGCTGCAACTCCTCCCAAAGTTATGGAGAAACTCAAATGCTTCCCTGAAGGTTGATCCTCTGCGGGAGGAAAAATCCGATGAGCAGGAGTTGGGGTTGAGTTGAGTTTTATTTTCCACAGATCAAGCTCAAGGAAGAAACAGCAAAGGGATGAATCAGCAAGGGCTGGGAAAGGATCTCAGATTAATAATACGAGTCAGAGGAGGACAGAGAGCAGCTGAACACATCATCAACATGAGCATCATCCTCAAATGTTCACATAACAAAGCACTGAAGGTCAGATTTAGCTTTAACCATGTGTCCCGCTCAGGCAGCTCCTTAATCACCCTAATGAACACAAATAACCCCCAGCATTTAAACCCTCTGTTAGATATGAGCACCCTAAACCAAAAACTGCCAGCAGAACAGACCCCTTTGCTCCCACAGGTGGGGATCAGTCAGTGTTTCCAATAAATTTCATAGCAGACAATTTGTACTTTGAGTAGAAGTACCAGGATGCTCCATGGTAATTTTAAAAAATCTTTTATTTCTTCTTCACAGTCAAACTGCTCATTTGGAAACCTTGTTTTATTAAAAAAAAAGAAAGAAAAAGTAGAAGATGAACCCTCTCAAGCAGATTTTGCAAGTAATGAATGTTTTTATTGGTTTGGAGAATAAATAAAATGGAATTTCATCTCACACAAAGCCTTTTGTGGGTTCCCAGCATTACAGGATTGATTAGGAAGGCTCTTCATGACTGATTGGTGTCAGGGCTTTATTTTTCTTAGAAATTTTCCTCACAGTGTTGAATTTGGAGAACCTGTGCCAAATTTCCATGGAGATCTGCTCCTCGGGACCCAACCAGCCACACCATGGTCACTTTTGGGGCCCTAAGAAATCAGAGGGGAAACCTTAACACGGGAGAGGGATGCTAACCATGGGTGAAACGAGTGAACCAGAGCCCAGGCAGAGGATTTAGGAGGTTTTAGGATAATTCAGGGAGGGCTTCCATGCTCTCCAACACGTTGATCCACCCCCTTGGCCTGGCAAACATCCAGAGGTGGCCGTTCCCTTCCTCCCCTCCACCAGTGGAGAAGAGAGGAGGAGTTAGAAAGTTGACATGGCAAATCTCCAACCCTCTCCAAAGACATTTGATTAAACCCAGCAATTAATATCACAGAGCAGTGCCCGCTTCAGCAAGGCCAATCCAAAGTATGGGGAAGAAGGGAGAGCGGGAGTGATTTAGAAACTCCTATTTCTTGGACAGGGGCGCACTTAAAAAGGCTGATCTCATAAATCTGTGGTTTCCGAGCGTTTTTAGGTTGTGTGTCTGAGCACTCCCACAGCAGATAGTGGGAGATGTAACATTCCCAAGTCCATGAACCCCAGTCACATGATGGTAATTACTGGAGACCTTGAAACACAAAGACCAATAAATTCAGCATGAAGAGCACAGCTCCTGTTCGCTTACTCACAGCCCAGAATTTGGCCAGAATTTGCATGGGAAGGTCTTATCCCTTCAAGAATCTTGATTTCTCAACATGTTGTTGATCCTTTGGATACCTCTGACCACATGTTAGACAAAGAATATTCCACTCAAATGTCCTTAAAGGGTCCAAAAATTCCAACCCAGCGGGTGCTGGCTCCTGGTTCCTTGGGCCTCTTCAGAAATCCAACATCAGGAGCTTTTGAGAGGGGAGAATTAAAACAAAGTATAAGTGAAGTTTTCCTTTCCAAATACAGAGATTCTTTAGAGCACAGAGTTGAGTATCTTGGACTGACGGGATAAATATGGGATCACTTCATCTTGGGGATGATGGACGACACGTACCCTGGTGATGGAAACTGCTGGAATGGGGAAGCAGGTAAAAAATGGGTTAGGAAAAGAGGAATTCACTGCAGAGGAAGAGAAGCATCCCCCCAGAGCCAACTCCTACAGCTGAATCCTGCTTATTGTACAAAACCTCCCATTTCCAGAGCCATCACCAGGGATTATTAGATGGAAAACCAGAAATATCCAGGTCTTTGCTGCTCCATGGGTCTCTGAGCTCGGTCTTGCTGTGGTCTGTGCACGCTGCTGCTGGGACTCACGAGCTGAGCGAGCACAGCCTGCCCTGAGGATGGACTCTGCTGCCACGGCTGAGCTGCCAGCTCTTTGAAGGAGATAAAAGGTCCCCAGCTTGGCCAGGACAAACTGGCACCTCTCCATCTCCTCGGAGATTTACATACGTATTTTTCAAATGAAGCAGTCATTAAAGCGCAGCTTCGCTGGGATAATTGCAATTATCCCATTCCTTTGGTGGCCCACTGTAAACAGAGAGTTCAGTGTCTTGTCTTGTGCTGGAGCAGGAGAGTCATCCCAATCCCAGCACTTCCTCTTTGGCAGCAGGCGATTCCATCTGAGTCACCACCCGGCTCTTGCTTCATCCTCAGGCTCTGATGGTCTGATAACATTTACTCAGAGCTCGAAGCAATTAAAACCAAGATGACACATTAAAACAATCCCAATTTAGAGTCCATCTTTAAATGATTATTTAGAGCTGATTGGGAAATGGAATTTCTGCTCTGCAGGGAAGTCAAACGTTTCAAAATTCCCTTTCATCACAGCCTGGAATGCAACCTGAATTTGGCTTAAATCCCATCTTAGTTGGACTTTCGGCACCTGGGACTTGCAAACTGCTTAATGTCAGCCGTCACTTCATCGCAGAGAAAAGTGCAGATGTTTCCACATGGGGCAACAGAGTGGCCTCCATTAAAATGCACTCAGCACTGTCCCATTAATTAGCTCAGGACAGGCACAATTCCTGCTTTTTCCCCAAAGTCTCCATGTGGGCATGGCTGTGCCCAAACCACACCCAACATATGAGGGACAAATCCAGAGTCACGAGGGCAAAATACAAAAACTTTTCCCAGCAGAGCCAGAGTCCATAAAGAGGGAGTTGTGACCTTTCTGAACTGGACAGAGATGAAATTTCCACTTTTTCATGGGAGAATCTACCCACGGACAAATAAGGGATATCACAAGAGGATTTGTCTCATCCTTTCTTTTTACATATAAGGGAAAGCATCAGTGTGTGCAAGGGAGATGGAGATGGAGATGGAGATGGAGATGGAGATGGAGATGGAGATGGAGATGGAGATTCCCCCGTTTTAAGGAGCACTGTGCTCTCCCTTCTCACTCCTCACACACTGCAGGCCCTGAATTCCCTCCTGTAGTGATGGATTCATCCAATATAACCCAATCCAAACATATGGAGCAAACCACTGGGAAGGCATCACATTGTAGCATGACCATGTTGTCACAAAGACTCGCTTCCTGTCAGAGTGGAACAAAGCTTTTTATTGGAAGTGACTGGATTTGATAAGAGTTTTGAATTGGTACTTATGGCCAAACCTGTGGTCATCCATGTTCTCTGACCAAATTCACTGTGGTTCTTGGTTATCTGTCTCAGGGCTGAAGGAGAATAGGTGGATGAGGTCCAGACACTACTCCACCCAAGGAGGAAAATCTCTCCCAGCTCCCAAGTTTATTTGGGTGGTTGCCTTGCTGCTCTCTGGCCATGGATCTGAGCAGGAGCTGCCCCCTCAGTTCCTTGCTCCTGGATCTGGTGGGGCTGCAGCAGCCCATGGTCCTACCCTGGTGTGGAGGATGCAAAGCCTGAAATCCCTCCCTGTCCTGCACAATCCATCTGCTGCAGCACTTGGACATGCCTGAAATTTTTGTCCAAGCCAGGCCTGCAATCGTGGCAATTAAAGGCACCATTCTTCACCCCTGAGTTGTAAAGGGCTCTCCTTTCACAAGTGCCTGAGTGATGGGTCATTACTCAGCTGCCTTCACAGAAAAACTATTTTCAGTGAGTTCCTTGCAAATCAAATGACTTTCTGGTTTATTGAAATTGCACTGGCTTGAGTGGCCTTGTCATCACCGAGTCCCTCTGACTCCTGCAGCAAAACAGCCCCAAGGAAATCTGCCACAGCTGAGCAGGTGGGGAAAGAGGGAGCAATGGCCTTTGGAGGATGAAAACACATTTCTGACTCTGAAGAGCTCCCGAGGAAGAAAATCAGAATATGGGCTCTGATTCAGCAAAGCAATTAAGTTTATGCTTTAAGTCAAAGCCTTGCTTAATTCCTTTGACTCCAATGGGATTTAAGCAAAGACTTTAGACTGAGCCGAATTCAGGTCTAAAAATTCCTCTGACATTTTTTTCCTTCTGGATTACAGTGAAAGAAAGTGGTTATAGTGCATGCCTCGAGAAGCAGAGGGGTGATGAACTGTGATGCACATCCAGTCTAATGTAAAGCTTTAAAAATCACTTGGCAGGAACCGAGTCATAAATTAAGTTGCTCAACTGGTCGTGCCTTGCAACCCAAGCCATTGTCTTCCAAGGGCTTGAGCTCTGCAACTTCCCAACTGGCCCCAGCTCTGCCGTGGCTGATCAGGAGAAACTTTACACTTGATAAGTCCTCTAATATGCCAGGGAGAGTCCCTCCCTCCCCTCCTGTTCCCCTCCCACCTCTTTAATGAGCATCCCCATTAGCTTTGGAGTACAAAGGGAGTTCACTCTGTGAGCCTTTGTGTTCTTTGCATGTTAGGAGGGCTAAGGAGCAGTTCAAAAAGCAAGCTGCCCAGAAACCACAGTTTATGAGTCCCAGAAGTTTCATTTGCTCAGGTCAGACTGAAAGCTTGGCTGAAGATACAGTAGAAATTTTTCTCTGTCAGGCAACAGAAAGCAGTACAAAGAACCCAGCTGTTAGGTCTCATAGCCCAGGCCTCTAATTAAAACAGTGGAAAATTAGATAACTTCACAAATTCATCACTGCCACCACTGGCTGTCAAAAAAAAAAAGCTCGGGGGTTACCACCCACCTTTTGTTTATGTTGCTAACCAGTGTCTCCATCTTGTGTGTGTGTGTGTGCACAGAACTGAGTTTTCCTCCCTTCCCCCTGCTCTCAGCCACTTTTTGCACCTCCAAAAAAACTCCACATGAGACTGAAAAGAGGCAGTAAACCAGGTTTGCAGACGTGCTCCCCCACACAGATTTTTAAAGGTTTTTTTTTTTCCTGTGAGGGAAAATAAAAAAGGCTCAATTTTATTGTTCTCAGAGGAGGAGGGAGGGCAATGGCTCTTCCCAAAAGATGCGAGACACGGTCTGTGTGGTGCTTCTGAAAGTCTGGCCTAAGGACAACAAATGTCACTTGCAGCTCGTGTTCAACCCTATATTTAAAAAAAATCCCCAAACAAACAATGCTTCCATCCCTAAAATAAAGGAGGAAAGACCTCGTAGCACCCACACTTCAACAACAGCCAAAAAAGAAAGCTCCTATTCTTTGAAAAGTTAAATTCACCTTTGAATTACAGCGGGTAAGTTCAATAACCCTCAAAACTAAGAGGGATTAAAAGTGTCTCTTGCATTAAGCCTTGCTTTTAGGAAAAAAAAAAAGTTCCTTCAAAGAACAAAGGGAAGAGATTCACACCTTAACAAGCCACACCAAGTATGAACCAGCTTCTCCTGCAAAAGTCCTGGCACAGGGAACCAGGAGGGGACAGACCATGGTGCCACACAGGGCAAGAAGCAGATTAAAGATACAAACATTTCATAAATACTGAAGTGGAAAACAAGGTTAGGGTTGGGCCTGGGAATTGTTCTCAGCTTAACTTTCATTTGAGACTGTGGGGTAGAGGAGAAACAGGGCAGATGCTCCAATGCACAGGGTGGCACCCAAACGAGGCAGCCAACTCCGTGATTTGGTGTTTCTTTTAATTATAAACTCTGTGAATTTTAATAAAACCCCTGTTTTTTTAAATTATAAGTACCTGAATATTAAATTCTTAACTGAGTGCCTGAATTTGTTGGCAGAGTTCAAGCAGCCAGGGCTGGTGAGGGCGGCAGGTTCATGATGTCCTGTCCCACGTGTCAGGGCTGGGGACCTGCAGCTTGTGCAGCTCCACTGCTTTCTGTGCCCTGCTCTCCTGCAGTGTTTGAGAAACGTGGAAATAGAGTATTTTTTTGGCAGAAAAAGTAGGATTGCAAGAGCATGGATAAGAATAGAGCTAATAAAGACACTCTCCAAGATTAAGAGAAAGATGAGACAAAGATCTACGTCAAGACCGTAGCTACATCGGCCCATTAATTAATTTCCAGTCACAGAGCAGGAATAACTTCCATTCCAGAGCAGGAATTTGCTCCCCTAGTGAAATAAAACATATTTGCTGGAAGCCATTTGCTCAAAGGCTGCAGGGAAAGCACACGTGGTCACTTCAACCGAACACATTTCACCTTATCCCGAGGGGAGCTGAGGGCATCCAGAGCCGCCAGCAGCTCCAAAGTGGCTCCATCAAAGCTTTGTGGGATCAAACGCCACGGCTGCTCCTCGGGTGGCCCTGAGGGATGGAGCTGAGGGTGAGCACGTGCCTACACAGCCCTGGCTGGAGGCACTGCCGGGATCAGGGGCTCCCAGCGAGCCAAATCGCCCCCAGCCCGCGGGGCTCTCGCCATGATTTGTGTCTTTCTATAATTGGCACCGTCCCGTTCAAAACAAAAAAGCCACCAGCACCACCAGCCCCTTCCCAGTTCTCACCAACAAAAGGTAAAGACATTGGGAAGGACGGCGTTCTCTTGTCACATGTTACCTTCTAAATCTTGAGTCTTCCTTTGTACTCTGACAGTAATTTCACATATAGACATGGCTGCCAAGCGAGGTTTGTTTGATGTTCTTTCCTGCCTTTGTAATGGAGTTTCCTTTTAAGCAGGAGGAGGCGGAGGGAGAGGGGATGACAGGGGCTTATAAATATGGAAAAGACACTTTTTGGCATAAAATTCACGTCGCATTTAAAATATCTCGATGACTCTTTTCTTTTTTTGCCGCCCGTAAAGCCGGCCACCTTTGGGATTGTCCACTTGGAAAATCTACTGTTAAAAAAAGAAGCACAGAAGGGAAAATCATCATGACTGGAAAATATTCAAGAGTTTGGGAAGGAAAAAAAATAGTAAAAAAAAAATCCGCTCCAAATCCTGGAGTGGTGTCAGTGTCACTTCCTCTCCTCTGAAAGGCCACACTGCCACTGAGGCACCTATGACAGGTAAAGTCAAGGGAGCAATGAGTGAGTTGGTGCTCTCTGGAGTCACCAGAACTTGGAAAATTCATGAATTCCATAGGAGAGAGGCCATAATAGCTGTCCTAGGTCTTAGCAATGACGTTTGGGATGGTGCCTCCGTGTTCTCCATAGATAAGGCAAAGCTGGTGAGGATCCAGCCTGCTGGGACTGTGATTCACCCACCAGAGGTGTTAAATTACACTCAGAGTAAGTGATCCCAAAAATCCAAGCGGCATTCCCAAGTTTACACAGGAAAATCATGAGGGAAGTAAGCAAATGTCACCCAAAACTCAGGTGCCTGATTGTGAAAGTCACCATGCTGATGTTCCCAGGGGACCAGACCTGGGATCCCTCCTCATCCAGGGCATAAAAACTGTTGATCTGAAACAACTCATGATGAGAAGGACAGGTTGGAGTTGTGTTATTGGAAACTGTGTTATCCCAGGAAAAATCTGAATGGAGGATGAGCTGTCCCAGAAATCCACCAGCCAAATGCAGACAGCTGCTATCCATGGGTGGCTGGTGAACTCCAGGCTCAGTTCCACTCAGATTCCGCATCTACATTCCCTGAAACTTGCTCAGAGCTCCTCAGGAGGGACCCACACGTCCCCCTGCTTTTTAGCAAATAACGGATGTGCCTTTCATTTTTCTCCAGGACTCTTTCCTTCAGATTGCTCTTGACACTCCACACTTCGCCTGACACATGAAACCCCCCCTCCTCTGATAAATTTATGTGCCTTATAAACAAAAGCTACAAAATGTAGCCAATGGCCCCACATCCCTGCCAATTTGAGCATATGGAAGAACAAGGAGAAGTCAAGGGATCTTTTTTTATTTGTAGGAACACCAGAGTTTGAAGCAGAAAGCCCCATTAGTCCAGCTAATGAGGGATTGTTCCCCGTGGTATATTCCCCTCAGCACTAAATGACTCAAATGATAGCCCTTCCAACACTTCCCTGGGGAAACTACTCCACAGCCTCATAGATCACACTGTCAGGAGCTTTTGGCCAGATGGATTTCAAAGGCTACGAAATGCGCTCCAGTGTTTGGCTTGGAAACCCTTGAAACAGTTTTGGACTCTCATATTTGCGATACCACAGGCATGACTTCAGCTGTTGGACCTCGGCACCCAAGTCCTGCACACCTCTGTCCCCTGCACACGTCCCCACGTGCGTGGGATTGGGCTCACCCCTCTCCCTGTCCGGGGAAAGCTGCTGCAGGAAGGAGAGCGCTGAGTGTTTGTTGCTCTCTGGGCAACTGCAACCTAAATTGTCCTGAAGGTTTGAAAGACTTGGGCTGACGTTATTCCAGGGGGGAAAAAAAAAACAACAACAAATCCGGGTGTTTGATGTCATGGGGTTGCCAAGAAATGTCCGTAAAGCTACCAGAGAAATGCTGTTGGAGTTTCCCTGTTGAACTGGGGCCCAGGAGCAGCAGATCCTGGTTTTTTGCAGGTGACTTTCTCTGAGCCTGGCTCCAGAGAGTGGAAATCCCCTCTGGCTGTGCAGCAGGTGAGATTTGAGCTTGCTGCTTTCCACACCCAGTTCTCCTCCAGTCCCCATCACCATTTTGGGTCATCCTGTGGATAAACAGAGCCAAAGAGGGAGAATTTGTCAACTTCCCACTGGGAGGTGTTGGAACTCAGAATGCAGAGAATATTCCTCTGCATGTTTTAAAGGATCCAAACCCCCTGACAAATCCTGCTTTGAACCTCTGTCCATGGAAAGGGCTTCCCAGGCTTTGGGATGAGACAGAATTATCAAGAATGTAAATTAGATAGTAGCATAATATGTGTTTTTTCACAGGGTGAGAAATGGAGATTTTTGGGTTTTTAGAATGGGAAGTGGATGAAGATAAGACAGAGGATCCCTGTGGTTTTTGGGCTTCTTCCTTCTTTTTCATCTCCTCCATATTCTGCAGTGTTTGGGACACAGGATGATTGGTCAGAATTAGTGTAGTGTTATGTGAATAAAAATTTAGTTAGTTATTGCTAGGAAAGGAGAAATAATGCACATTTTGGGTGCTAATTGGGTGAATTATCTTTAGGAGAGCCTTGATTCTGTGTATTTGAGGCTCTTTGGTGCCTTTCTCCCTCAGACCAGGCTGGTGTAAAGCCTGGAGTGCAGAAATTGCTGAGAAGGAAAGAATAAAAAACCTGGAGAATGAGAACAACCCAGAGTCCAGTTTGCCTTTTTACTGAACAAGGACTTGATGAAAAAATCCTCTCCTGTCAGGGGAGAGTCCTGTGGGAGTGGGAGAATCCTACAGAAGGACCAGAATGGCTCTGCAGAACCCATCCTGAGGGAGTGGACGGAGCTGTTGGTGGGGTTTAATCAATGATTCCACAGCCAAAAACCTGAATTTAAAACCAAAGGCAGATGGAAATCTTCCTGCACCTGGAAGGCACCTCCTGCTCTTCCAACAGCACAGGTTGATTGCTTCATCCACAGATCTGCTCTGGGATGAGGCATTGCTTGGGAATAATTCAGAGCATCCTGTAGGATTAATTCAGAGGAGTCTCTTCCAGGCAGGAATCTGGGATTGGATGTTCACACACAGCTCAGCAGCTCGTGCCTTTCTTCCCTCTCTAAGCTGACCTTAATTTACCTCCTTCAGTCCCAGCATTCTCCCTCTAGGAGCTGTAAATCTGATATCCCAGTTTTCTTCGAAATGGGGGTTTTGGCAGAGCCTTGAGGTGTTTGAGAGTGGGCAGAACAAGCCCCTTTTGTCATCATCTGATTAACACAATGCTTGTAGTTATCTGCCAGGACCCCGTACAAACACAGAAATGGGACCTGCTTCACTCTGGACTGTTTAATCCACTTGGGCTACGAGTTCAAATGTTCTGATTTTAGACCTAAAAATAACCCAGAATAGAATGTACTCTTCTCCTGTTACCATCCTTACCACCAAGGGGAGAAATAAGGAGAAGTCCAACCACTTTTGAGGATGAAATGTGATAACAGGTCCAGCGAGGGAAATAAAAGCCATAAAAACTGATCTAAATGCATGCAAAATGCACTCACTTTCTTGGCAGGACCAACTTTTATGCAACTCAGGCAGGGAAGTTACATAAGGAATTCCTCCCCATGCACTTTACTGGGAAGTAAAGATGTCACTGGAATTCCTGTGCTATTAAAGTAGAAGAGAAATGTTTATGGGAGAAACTGGTCTGAAGAAAAAATCCTCATGGGTGCTTCTTTCCCAACTCTTTATAGGGATTGAAATCCCTGTGCTGATGTGGGCAAAGCTTTTGCAAACCATCCAGGTTTCTCTGAAGGATCCCATTTCCATTGTCAGAGACTGTGGGGACAGGACGGGGATTTGAGTCTTTGACACGTCTCAGATCTCTGGAAAGGGAAAATTGGGGATAAGCCATTCCTCTGGCTGCAGGCAGGCACTGAGCATCCAACAAAAACACCTCTGGGAATCAGGGCTGCTCTTTGATATGGCACACACGGGGATTTTGGCGGGCCCAGGTAACACGACACCAGGTAGATATGAAAATGAGCAGCTTTGATGGATCACACCTCTCCCAAAATCCGTGGAAGAGGCTCCGGGAAGCAAAGCTGACAGGGATTACTGCAGATAGAGCTGCATTCCTTCGGCACATTAAGCTGCTTTATGCCATGCCACGACTTGATAGGATAATGTAACACAATAGGGCAGGACAGCACAGAGCCAGGCTGGGGAAGAGAGGAAAAGAGGGCAAGGAAGGGTTTATTTGGGGAAGGATTATCTGTTTCCGATGAGGGCATTCCCTCCAAGGGTTGGGTGGGTGCTCAGCTGGGGAAAGGTCTGCTAAAGGACAAGCTCTGGGTGTCCTCTGGGCTTCTCCACACGAACAGCTTGGAATCAAAAGAATTAAGCTCAAGTGCGGGCTGAAATTTTAATCTTTCCGTACATCCAACCCAAACATTGTTCTGCTTTCTTAAGGGATTAGTAATTATTATGACAAATAACATTGCTTCATCCCCAGTTGCTCTGCAGTTTCTTGCGAGCTGCTTCCTCAGACCTCACACTGCACTGAGCTGCTGGAGCTGCCACCTCTTGTGATGAGAATTTGGAGAGTCATGGCTTGGGCAGCCCAGAAATAAAATACTTCATTTAGGCACTGCCTCTTTTTGTTTAATTCTATTTCTATTCCTCTGCTCTTATTTAGCTCATTTTATTATTTTCTAGATTAACTTTATCCAAGCTGAAAGTTTGGCAAAGATGCTTTCAATTCCCTGCAATATCTTGGTTTTTGTAGTCAAACCACCTCTCAAATTTCAGTCTGTAGAGCAAAATACCCAGTTTCCCATTAAAAAAAAATAATCCATTTTCAGTAAAGGCTTTCCCAAAATCCACTTCTCTTTCCTTACAATGCATTTCTGGACCTCACTCTATTGCAGAAGGCACAGATTGATGACTAAAGACTGTGGGAGGAGGAGAAGGAGTTTCTTTTGAAAGGTATATCCTAAAAAAATACCTAATAATCCTTTGGAAGTGCCACATTGGAACAGGCTCTGCCCATGGCAAGTGTGCTCACTAAAACGTGAGCACCCATTTAAGTGCTTTGCTGAATCAAGGCCTGAATTCTTGGCTTTATTCATCTTGGTAGCAGTGACAGAATGAAGACAGGGGGATTATTTGATAAAAGGTTCTTTTGGTTGCATTTCAGCAGCTCTCACCAAGAGTTCAGCAACAATCCCAGTCCTGTTAAATTTTTTCAGTGAGGAAAAGGCACCAAACACCGAAAATTGATTCTTAATATTTGGCAACACCCCTTAAAGAGAGATTTAAAATCCATCCTCAAGGATTTTCATCAAACCCCGCTCTGAGCTGGGGTTTGGAGCCCTGAGCCCTGGGGGAGGCTGTGCCTGTCACCTGAGCAAGGCTGTGCCAGAGGCTGTGCTGCTGTGAGCCAGCTTTTCCTTGGAAAAATCAACTCTGGGCATCTCCCGATGCTGTAGCTCATGTCAGCATACCCAGGATGGACATAAATCAGGAGAGCTCTGTGCAGAAACACAAATGAGCTGCAAATCCCTTCCAAGGAGCTGGGGAGATCCTTACACGAGCTCACGTTCCAGCTCTGCTGGAGCCACAGGGTTTAAACCATCCTGGATGGGACAGCATGAGCTGCATTCCCAGGAAAGCTCAGGAGAAGTTTGTCAGCTGGAAATTCTGCCTCATTCACATCCAAAAATTCAAGAGAGTAAAATAATGAGGGGATAAAAGGTGACAAACTATAAAAGCAACATGCATTAATCCAACACGTTGTTCCCGAAGAGGAATAAACCCCATAAAGCTGATGAGTTTTACAGGAAAGTCATGCACAAGCTCCTGGGAAAATCTTTCTGGTGTGAAGATGTGAGGACACAGAGAAATCTGCTTTGGTGCCTGGCAATGGGATCTTAGGGAGGTCATAATGAACCTGCACCTTCCACCTTCCACTCCACGGTACGAGGAGCTGGGTGTGATTTAAATTAAATCTTCAATTCTATCTTCAACTTGGCCCATAATTTTGAGAGTGTGAGGCCAAGAATGGACTTTGGTGGGGACTGAAGGTTTTCGCTGTGATTTCAGGTGTCAGGGCTGGAGGCACTGGTATGAACTTTCAAGGAAAACAACACCTACACTTGTGCCAGGTCATTTTAGAGCAAAGCCTGAGGTGCAGCCTAACCTGAGGATTCTCTGCCCTCAGTTCTTGGTATCACTCCAAACTCGGTGCCCATGCCCACTGCTGGGTGAGAGTGAAGGGATCCACAACATCCTCCAGTTGTTCTTAACTTTCAACATTCAAAATTCCCCACTTCAGTCTTGAGCCCAGTCCTTGCTGCTCCAAGGAGTTTTGTCCATGGAGAAGCCGTCATGACACAAACCAACATCTCCTCCTGTGTCTGCAGCCCCAGCAAAGGCCAGCACCGACCTCATCAGTGTGGGGAAGGAGGAAGGGGACAAGGGAAAAAAGGAATCAGTTGAATTCTTGGTCCCAAGCCTGAGTGCACTCACAGAAAGGGATTTGTTCATCACAAAAATTGAATTCACACCACTTCCCTGCTCTGAGAAGACAGATGACATCAGCCCCTTGGCAGGAGGTGCTTTAGAGAAGATTCTAATCCATGTTCTGACAGGAATATTCACTGGAGCTGTTGCTCACGCTCTGTCCAAGGTTTGATCAGGGCTTGAATGCAGACCTTGTGCTGGCTGACAGCAAAAATGCTTTGTGGCAGCTGACAAATGAGGTGGTACCCCATAGATCCGAGTGTGATTGTGATGTACAGCACCAGCCCCAGAGCCTGAACTGAGCAGGGGATAAGGGCTGACACTAAAAGTCTACTTGGGCTCAAAACAGCAGCATGTGCTGTGCACTTCCCAGATTGCTGCATCTTCATCTCTGCCTGTGGGGAAAAATAAATGGAAATGTTGGATCAAACCCGTGGTCCCTGGTTGTTTTTTATGGCTGCTTTACAGGCTACAATTCACAAGTGAGTAGATAAGGCTGATCTAGAGCTGTTATCTGGAAGAAAAACACTGGATTATTTAATGTATTGAGTACAGTAAAGGGCTCCTCGTCATAGATTGAGGTTGGATCTGCTGGATTTATCCTCCTTTATCCAGAGCCCAGGGCAGCTGGCAGTGGCATCAGGGTGATTCTCCAGTTCAGAAGCAGCTGAGCAATCCAAAGGAGTTATTTCTTACTGGGAATATATCAGATAAATCTGTTGGTTCTTAATTGAATCTGTCATTAGTAGAGTGACCATCTAATAATTGCAGCAGCCCCAAGATGTGGCCTCATGTCCCAGCCCTCTGCCATGGCCAGGTTTTACTAGGGATGAAAATCAGGGATCATTCCAGATTCCACAGAGGATTTTCCCCAGGCTACCCACCAGAGGAAGCATGGAAAAAAAGGAAAAAGCATCAGCAGACAATGATTGACTGAACTCCTGAACCCTGGATTTCCACCTTGGCTACTGACAGGCTCTGGCCCCAAAACAAGCCCAAAATCAGGAGTCCCCTCCTTGTTGTCCATAAGAAGCTCAGCCCAGAGCAGTTCTGTTGGTGTGTTTGGAGAAAAGAAAGGATTGAGGGGGAAACTCAAGGGAGACTTGGCTGAAAGTTACCAGCCTTAAAAGCAGAAAGTGCATCTCCACTTTTGCCCAAAGCATCTGGAAATCCAAGGGACATCTCCCTGTCTGAGCCCCCCTGACCTGCAGCTGCTCTGGATCTCCTACACCCCTCAGCCAGGGAGTTTCTGTGCTGCCATTCTAATTGCACCTTTTTTATTTTGTTCCTCCTTCTACCCACCTATTTTTCAGAGAAACAAGAATGAACTAACCAAAAAACTCAAATAAAAACCCCAAGCACCAGGACAGGCGAGTTTCTCACAGTGTCCAGCACGGAGAGGAGCAGGGCTGGAGCGTGCCAGCAGTTACAGGATCATTAAGGTTGGAAAAGACCTCCAAGATCATGGAGTTAAACCTTTCTCAGTGCTCTCTGCAGCTGTGCCTGGAACTTGAATTGCTCTGGAAGTGCACTACATGTGGACATGCTTTAAAAAAAAAAAAAGATGTTGAGATTAGGAGAACATTATTTCACTACAGGAATAACACATTTCAGCTGCCTTCGCTGCTGCTCAGTGGGAAAAACCTTTTCCAGCAGAAAGAGGACTTTGTGAGGAAATAAAGGGACACACACTGGAAGAAACTGGGATTTGGGATCTGGGTGGTTTGAGGCATGGATAACATTTTAAACTCGGTGTAAGCCAGGCTGTGCTGTCCCTCGGAGGGTTCAGTGACTGCAGGAGGAGCAAGCTGACAACACAACCCCTTCCAAGGAGGCTCTGAACATCCCCATGGCACAATCAAAGGGAAACCTTGGAAGCTCCACTTGGAATTGCTGTGAGACATGGATGTGTTCAGGTAGATCTGACATACCCTGGAATATCCTGCTCCTGAAAACAAGAGAGGTGGCCAGAATTCCAGACAACCCCTTCTACAACCCTGTGGTAGCCACCAGCCTCTCCAGCTAGCCCTGAGCCCAAAGCCAAGAGGAGCTGAGACATGCACAGAGGTGATTAATAACTTACACAGCACTTGTGCTTCTCTAACAGGACAGGAACTGTGCAAAACTTTGATTTACCTCTCCCAGCAGCCTCTGCCCATCCTTTGTAGGGGTGGCCAGGTTCAGCCACCCACCAGAAGCAGATTTGTAGGTCACGGGCAGAGCTGCCAGAGGAGAGGAGGCTCTGCTCTTCCCAACACCCATCCCACTGGATGACACCAGAAAAAGATTCAAATTAAGGAGTGTTTTTGAAGGCAGTGTTTTTGAGAGTTTGTTTTTCTGGCTTGTTGGCCTTTTCTCCAAAGGGATAGAGTTTCTCCAAGGGAAGTTTCTTTTTGCAAAGTGACTGACCCGCTGGCACCAGTACAAAGTTTTAGGAGATGAACTCATACTTCTGAATACGATTCCTTTGCACTGTTGAGAGCTGCTAATGAAGAGGAGCAGGGAGCAGCTACAAAGGAAATAAGAGCCAGCAGCTTGGGAAATAGAAACAGGGAATAACGAGGTCCTGCTCTGCTAGGAGCATCTCCAAAGCAGAGGGGTCAATCCCCCCTCCTCCCCAGAGAGAGCGAGCTCCAAGGGTCCTCAAAATCCCTCCTCCCTCTCGCTCATCTGCTGCCTGTCTCTGCGAGAGCCTAATCTGCCCCGAGTTACTTTGAAGCTACGCAGGGATTTAGATTTGTGCCTCTTTTAAGGCAAGGCAGAGCCCTGCGGGAGAGGCGGGCAGCGACGGGAGCGCTCCTCGCCTCGCTTAACACAGAGCAGGCACCGCGGGGTGACACCGGGCCCTCCTCCTCCTCCTCCTCCTCCCTCTGCTCATCCCCTCCTCCTCACCCGGGAAGGGATCAAACCCCCCCTGCCCAGCCCTCCCACCCCATCCCTGCCTGCTCTGCCTCCTTCCCCCCGTCCTGGGTCTCTCCGCACCAGATTTTGTGGGAGCCCAAACGCTTCCACTGCCTGCAAAGTTCTTCCCCAAAGCTGCCCTCGAGGCGCTTTCCTTAGTCCATAAGGATGCTAAGGAGAGACTGGACCGAGCTTTGCAGTGTGCTGCTGCACTGCAAAGGGAATTACAGATCCACAAGAATCCAGGGATTCTTAGAAACCTCCTCCCATCCCAGAGATTTACACCCCCTGAAAGTGCCTGGCTTGTGCACAGCACCTTCCAGCCCAAGCAGCCCTTCCACTTTGCAGCAGGGAACACGATATGTGCTGTTAAAATCCACTGAAGATGGATTGCTGGCCTCCCTCACTTCCTTTCCAAGGCAGGAGAGCAGAGCCAATGTCACGCTGTGAGTCACCGGAAGAGTCAGATTCAATCCTTGGGGCCAAAGTTTGAAAACAGCGTGGCCAGAGATTTTTTCCCTCCTGTTTTTCAAATATCCTTGAAGTTTGTCCCCCCCTCCCTTATCACTGGTCCATAGCATCACAGAAAAAGTGCCTTCAAAACAGCATAAAGGGTTTTCACTTGCCAAACTACTGAAAATCTGCCTGCTCCCCCCAGATTCCTTATCACTTGTTATTCCTGGGGGCTCTTAATCCCCGTTCCCCTCTAACCTCCAGGCCTTGCCCAGCACAATGAAGGCTGTTGGAAAGGGCACCTGGCCAAGAGCAGATGTCAGGATGTCCCAGCCTTTGTTCACTGGCAGGGAACCCGAGATTCCCAGCTCCAGGTTCATCCTCAGCTCTCCAACCAAGAGAGGAGGTGGCTGGGATCATTTATATCCCAGTGGGAATCACAGGGCTTTGCTCTGAACGTGTGGGAGTAGCCAGGCAAGGATTTGATTTCGGGGAGTGTGAGATGTGTAGCACCTCTGAGGTTTATAACTTGTAAGAGCTTATCTCCTTTTGCATCAAGAAGTGTCTGGGAAGCAGCCAAGGGCACACAGCAGAGGAGATAGCAAGAGGGAAGGGAGAGGAAAAAAGTCAAGGGGAATACAGGCATATTTATAAAAATCAGAACAATAGTTTCCCAGAGCTGTGATAAGAACTATTTTCTACTCACAAATAAAAACGCAATGCTGATTTTTTTTTTCCCATGCATTTGTCCTCTTTTCTTAAAAAAAATTAAAAAATGAAAAAAAAAGCCAAACCCCAGCACTTTGCCTGAAGCCAGAGCTGTCATGAGAGCAGCAGCCAAGGTGGAAGGAGTTAATCCTCGTGCCTCCCAGCTGGGAATGCATCTGCCTGCAGCCTTTGGGAAGGACCCTGGAGCTGGTGGTGCTGCCTGGTGAGGGTGGGTTCAGATCACCCAGCTCAGGGCACGACACCCCCTCCAGACTGGAGGCATTGGCAAGAGCATCTCCAAGGGTGGCCTGGAGTCATAAACAAGCAGAGCTTTGCATCCCCAGCCAGCAAGGCTGAGCTTTGCTGGCAGAGCTGCCTTAAGCAGGATCCCTCTGGCTCCCTGCCTGGCCCTTGCAAGTGTTATCAATCGCCTGCTTCCATGAACATTAAAGAAATCAAACTTTCCTTCTTGCTCTTGCACCCCCTCCCTTTAAATAGCAGCTTAAAAGGAAACAAATTTAGAGCAAGGTCAGAGGGATACAGAGGCTGTTTCTCATGCTCTGAGGAAATCCTAGCTGTTGGATGGTGGAGGGAGGGAGTTATCTCCCAGCCCTAACTGGACATGGATTTGGAGAAAGGCTGGCAGGGATTTCCCAGAAAATTCCAATGCTGCCCCCAGCCCCTCTTCCTTGGGGCAAGGCAGGATCCTTTCTGCACATCACTGCCAGCAGATCTCAGAGCAGATCCCACACAGGGCTGCACACATCCTGTCCAGGATGCACTCATGGATGCATCCCTGGAAGTGTCCAAGGCCAGGCTGGATGGGGTCTGGAGCAATCTGGGATAGTGGAAGGTGTCCCTGTCCATGGCAGGGGGGTTGGAACTGGATTATCTTAATCATCTTTTCAACACAAACTATCCTGGGATTCTCTGATGATTCTGTGGCTGTCATTGAGCCTCAGTGTCCAACAGCAGCAGCTCCAGACCCAACCCCCCTGAACTGACATAGAACCACTCCTCTGATTTAAAAAAAATTGCTCAGCTGAGCAAAGACAACCCCAGGATTGCAGGTGAGGTGAAATCACGTTGGATCCAGACTAGATCTGTGTTCACAGCTCCCTCTGGGACCAAAACATGCCTTAGACATATTTCAAGATGGAAGCAGCACTTTCAATATCCATTTACCCTTGCAGAATTAGATATAAGCTCCCATAATTAAACACATCCTTGCTTGAAGCTAAGGAAAGCCCAGGCTGCACAGAATCATCCCCCTCCATGGAATCACCCCAAACTACAGCAGAGTATTTCAGTACCAAGTTGAACAGGAGTTTTAAGAGTATTTAGCTAAAATCATTCTCTCTGTCACCCTTGCTATTTCTCATGGGCAGATCTTTGACAAGTGAGGAGTGACCCACTCAGTTGCACTTGGGAAAACAACAGAGTTGGGATTAGGAATCAGCTCCCACCAGGATTCAGGCTCCTCATCCAGCCACAGGGGATGTTCCTCCCTTCCCCAACCCCTTTAAACCCCAAGGTAACATCTCCCCTTTTCATTCACCCAATCAGGCCAAATAAGTCCAAACGGGGAGAAAACAAAGAAGGGTTTTAAGTCCATGTTTAAAGCAGCTTATGGATTTTGGAGCTCCCTCCAGCTCCATCTCAGCAATGTTGTGCTGCAAGCCAAGGTTTCAGACGTGTGTCATCGGGGATTGCAGTTACAAATGAGATTAAGGAGCGAAATAAAAATCACTTGAGCTGGAGATAACTCACTTGCTGGCAGGGAGCGAGGGGCTGAATTGATCTCCTGGCCCACGAAGGCTTTTCCATCTGCCAATAACACCCAGCAATTCCTCACACGCAGTGTTTATAGCCCGGGGTTGTAATGAAATCAGCATCTCCCACAGGGAACTTAACCCCTGCAGAGATCACCCAGCTGACAGGAGTGGCCCTCCTGGAACAGAAAGGAAATACCCAGCCCAGTGCTGGCTTTGACATATAAAAGTCTCAGAAAACATCAGAGCTCTTGCAAGGTTATGGAAACTCTGCCACATAAAAATGTGGAAAAGGGGTTTAGATCTGATGGGACATCCAAAGTTGCTCTGGGAAAATCTGCAAAGCACAAATCCCCCTTTCCCACCTCTCTGGATGGATTCAGGTGAGCATCAGCTTGGGCATTTCCCCTCCACTTTATCAGCCCTTCAGAGAGCCAGGCCCTTGGCCTGTCTGCCCGACATCAGGGAGCCACCTGCAAGCCCAGAGCTGGAAAACAGTTCCAGAGGGGTTTTGGGACTGCTGAGGGCTGAGAGAGCTCCATTTGGGATCTCTGTCCAATTGTTCTGTATAGACACAGACCGTGGAATCAGCCTTCCCAGGCAGACAGAGGGGTCTGGACACACTTGGAGTCCCTGCAAAGCCTTCCAGGATTCCCAGCCATCAGCCCTACCAGTGCAGCCCACTTCCAGATCCTGGAGTTTTTCTCCATCTGCACTTCCAGGGGCAGGAGAGCTGTGCCCCCACTCAGCCAGCACTGACCCTGAGCCTATCTTTCCATCAGCATCCCAAAAAACTGGTGTGGGATAAATCACACCCTATAGATCCAGCGCTGCAGAGCCTTCCATTTGCTTTTGCTTCCCCCAACAAACTCCTTTAGGCACGAGACATTTTTTCCAGCCCACGCTTTCCTAAAGGACACTGTGAGGTTTTGTATAAACAAAGAAATGAGGCACGACAGTTTGAGACTGAGGAGAAAATATCACAACCATCCCAACAACATCAACAGTTTAGAGAAAACACTTGGAGCTGTCAATACCCTGCACTGAGTGGTGAAAGGTTTGGGACATATTCCAGCTTGGAGTAAGAGACACTTTGATGGTTTGCTTGCAAATCTTGGGGGAAGACTGCATTGCTCAGCTGCAATCCAGAAATGGTACTGACTCCATGGAAATAAGGACATGGAAAAGTCAAAACCAGGATAAATGCTCGCAGCCATGAAAAATTTGAAATTAAAGAGCTCTCTGCCAAGAGAGGAGCTCAATAGTTTGGCTCCCCAAAGCTCAGGTCTTAAAATACATCTCAGAGCACCATGGCTGCACATTCCTAACCCCAGGCTGCTTTGTGCACACATGGCCAGGGTGTGCAAAAAAAAGTCGAGTTGATCCTGGTAGAGACGTCTTGAGTGATGCTGCCTCCCTTCCAAAACAAATATTCAGTGGGGCAGTGATCCCAAAGAGCTCCTGAATGAAGCTCTACGAGCCTTGCTGAGCCCTTAACTGTGGCATGAGCCCACACTCAGGGCCAGGTTCACCTTTTGGGCACAGATTTCCATGTGTGGGACATGCCCAGCACGGCTTTCACAGCACTCTGGGAACAGAGCCCACAGGAGGGTCTTGACCAAGGCAAGAGCCAAGCTCAGCAGACTGAGCCATGTTTAAATCCAGATGCCAACAGCAGAGATAATAGAAGTGAAGAATTGAAGTAATCAAAGGTGTTACTCATCCATGACTTGGACTGGAAGCAGAGCCAGGGGCCTGATCCAGATGAGGAACCAGCAGTGCCTGTGCAGCTGGGCACCATCCCAGGTCCATTCCCAGGGGCAACAGCTGAGGCCAGGACAAGGGGAATAAGGCCACTGGGGCTAAGCTGATAAAACAGACCCCAGGAATGCAGCAATGATGAGTTTGGGTCACCTCTCTGACAGGCAGAAGGAGCCACCAGCTGCCGAGAGCCCTGAGCTGCTCAGGGCAATGGCCGGGCTCGGGTGACTCTGCAGGGCTTGGGGGTGCAGAGCTCCTGGATTAATGGGGTTCCAGGCTGGCTGATGCAGCTCCCAGCCCGGCAGGTATCCCAAATTCCCTGCAGACACCCCGGGCTGGGCTCAGCACAGCTGCTTTGCAGCTGCATTTCGCTGGTGCAGCGGCAGCAGCCGGCTGGGCCGTGCAGATGGGCCCGGAGAGATTCCCTGCTTCCTTCAGCTCCTGAGCCCAGGCTCAGCTCCCATAAAGCTGGGTTTTATGGGCCTCCCCGTGAGTGTGAGCACGGCTGTGTGTGTGCAATCCCAGGGATTTACAATCCCTTCAGGCATCGCCTGGGGCCAACATTTTCAAACGCTGTATCCAGAAGCCTGGATCCACTGGGTCTGTGGGTTGTTTTAAAGCGAATTTATTTTGGATTTGAAAACACAGCCCCAGCTCTTCAGCACAAATTGACTTCCTGAGCTCTTCTGCTTCCTCCGAAATCTTCTCCTGGCAACTCCTGTTGCTTTAGGATTTCTACACAGCCCTCCAGCATCTCCTGAGGACCTTCCTCCCCCTCTAACCTTTTCCCCTTTTGATCACTGCAAGGCTGTTAATTCAGCTGGCAACAAAACACTCTCTCAAACAAAACTAAGACAATGAGCTGTGTCAAATCTCAGAGGGTTGAATTAATTTTAATTTGCAATATTTTCTTTTTTTCCCTTCTCCTTCAGACTTAGGATTTGCTGACTTTCTTTCATGGCTAGATTCCTACACTGTCCATCTTTCTGGGCATAATTTATGTTTGACATTTCTTCGTTTTCCCCAGTGGAGGGGAGTCCAACTCTCAGCTTATACCTTCCCCAAACATGGGTTTACATGAAGACAGGGGATTTTCTCGGGAGGTTTGTCCCACATGACTTTGCTGGAAGGGAAGGAGACGTGGAGAGCCGTGGGGAAATTGCATCTTAAGGAGGCTCAGCAGGACTCTGAGCAGAACTGTCAGCAGCAGAAGTGGCTGCCCGAGGGGAACGGCCCCGTAATGAAACCAAGGTGGCCGAGCTGCTGACAGCTGCAGAGCAAGCCAGAGGAGAGGTGGGTTTGGGAGCAGAGGGGAATATTTCATCTTCTTTGACTTGATGAGTTTGCATTGGCACAAGACAATGAGGAGCAGATGTCAGCCAGGGATGCCAAACTACCCCGTACATTTTTACAGCAGAAATAATGACACTCTTTCAGACCACTAATGTTTGCAGTTTCTCAACAGTGTGGGCTGGCTTTTTTATTATTTTTATTTTAGCAAAACCCTCCTCGAAGTTCTCCAAGAATGGGTTTTAGCCAGAGCTGATGGCAGCAGCAATGATTTCACAGGGATAATCAGACAAAACCCCTTCCCAGGGCTAATTGGATGCTGCACTGATTCTGAGCCATCTGCAGCCATCAAAGCTCACTTACCTGGGACCATTAAATATTAATTTCTTCCCCAGAGCTTTCTCATGGCCTGAGTAACTTTTTTGCCTTTCCTTTTGCCTGAGGGCTCTGTTAATTCCTAGAAATTGTACAATCATTTAGGTTGGAAAAGGCCCATAAGATCATTGAGTTCCGTGTAATAATTCCTGTATTACAACAACTTTGGAAAGCCTTGGAAAACTGGAGAGCTCAGCTGGGCTCAATTTCATCGTGGATGTACTTTGAATAAACAAAATTCAGGAAGTTTCAGATCCAGAAAATGACCTATGAGCATGCAATATATTCAAGGTTAAACTGTTAAGTTTTGGAAGGGGCTGCCCAGGGAGGTGGTGGAGTCCCCGTCCCTGGAGATGTTCAAGGAATGACTGAACCTGGCACTCAGAGTTCTGGTCTAATTGACAGGATGCTAATTGGCCAAACGTTGATGATCTTGGAGGCCTTTTCCAGCTTAAATGATTCTGTGATATTGGAAAGTTTAGGATTTTAGGGCTGTGTTCTCATGGGTGCCTGTGGAGGATTATAAACTTCCATAATCCTGTGGAGGATTAATATTCTGGTTTGGGGTTTCCCCTTCTTTTCTTGGCTCTGCAATTCCATGTGATCACATCAAGCAAAATATTTTTTAAGCATTCCCCTGAAAAACAAGATCCATCCCAAGAAAAAGCTCTGACCACCTCAGGGTTTTTTTGTGAAAACCCAGAGAAAAGAGGGAATTACTCCATGATGTCATCAGCTGAACTGCAATTCAGAAAGCTGTTTAATTTCATGGTTTGTAAGACCTGCATTTTTCCTGGAAGGATCCCACAAATGCAGTGTCTGAACTGTAGTTACCCCTTTACAACCTGCCAGATTTTTCCCCATTAATGAGACACAGTTAAATATTCCAGTTCACCTTCCACAAATCTATTGTGGCCTGTCCTGGAACCCAGCTCGTGTCTATAAATGCATATATTATTATCTTGACTTCCTCCTGCTTATTGGCAATGCTTGGTAATCTTTCAGTTGTGGTATGCAAAGCCAAACATGAACCAGTATTTTCCATGATGGTTGTAATTTTGGCCTGTAATTTTATCACTCCAATCTAAATCCACTTCAGAAACACCATAAACGAATTGTCACCGAATGAACTGAGACTTCGGAGTGGTTTAGAAGAGTGATTTAATAAAAGGAAAATATAAAACAAATGTAAGCCATAATATTTTTGGCAAAAAGGTCAAATATTTCTTTCTCTTTACCTCATTTGAATGCACGGACCTACTTCTTTTAATGCACTCCCAGCAGGTTTGTTTGTCTTGGATTATGCAGTAGCAGATAAAACATTTGTCCAGTGAGAGTTGTTTAAAAAGAACCAAAAACTCAACAAAAGCAAGGCAAACAGATCAAACTTGCGATATCCTTGCCCTAATTTTTTATGAAATACCAAATGCTAAGTGCTAAAAATATGCCCATGTTCTTGTTGCAGAGTTGAAGTCGTTTTCACAGTTTGCAAAGCCAAACACTCCCCGAGTTGCTGTAAGTTTATTTTAGGCCCTGATGTGGATGACGGCTGCGAGGCTGCCTCACTTCATTCATATTAAGAAACAATATACAGAGGATATAAAGTGATCAACTGTGTTTACACTGAGGGCAGAAAAAAGCCCCTTTGCATAAGTAGTAAACAGGGAATCTGGGGCTGAACACAAAAACTGCTGCTGATCATTCCTGAGAGGAACAGTCCCGGCACAGGCAGCTCTGGGAAAGGCAAATGATGACAAGCTCAGGGTAGGGTTTTCCAGCAGTAACCCCAAAATAACCCTCCAGAAGTCAAACATCCAAGGTTTGCAGGGGCACTTGCAGTGACATGTGAAGGTTTCAAGCAACGGCTTTGCAGGGCGAAGGAAGGGAAAAAAAAAAAAAAAGCCCCACGTTTATTCATAAAAAGTTTCTGCTTCAAAACTGCAGTGGGAGCCTGTTTATAATAAACCACCAAATGATAGAGAGGCTGCTGTTTGGCACAGGAATGGCCTGGGAGAGGCTTGTATTACATTTCTCTCCCTCAGCCTTCGTGGTATAAGGCAGAACAAGCTGAAATTTATGTTCTCCTGGTACTGCCGGCCCGGCTGTGCTGCTCCAGAGACGCTTCTGGCACAGGCCCCAGCTGTGCTCCACATTGCATTTCCCTGGATTTATTGCCAGAGGTTGGGGTGAGGGCAGAGGGGCATTTCTGACTTCTTTATGGAGATGGAGGCACTTGAGGGGCCAGGCTGACACAGATAAGTAGCCCCAGAGGCAGCTACTGACCACCACCTCTCATTGTGCCTCCTGTTCCTGGGCCAGCTTGGTTTTTAACACCAGGCCATCATTGTTGGATCAAGGTTATGTGCAGATCCGGAGGAAAATGGGAAAATGGGAATTACTTTCTCTTGGTAGAGTTTTTGTTGCTCGAGTTTCACTCTTTTCTTCCAGCTTAGCAAGCAGAGGTGTGAGTCCCATCCATCCATCCATCCATCATCCATCCCTCCATCCATCCCTTATCCATCATCCATCCATGATTCATCCATCCATGATCCATCCATCCATCCATGATCCATCCATCCATCCATCCATCCATCCATCCATCCATCCATCCATCCATCCATCCATCCATCCATCCATCCATCCATCCATCCATCCATCCATCCCCTCCT
>VZTB01005350.1:148985-173672 GCA_013397245.1 Thryothorus ludovicianus | reverse complement strand
AAAAAAAAAAAAAATAGAGTCAATGAAACAGAACAGATAATTTTGCAATTTAATTTTCCATCTCCTCTAATAATGGTACCGGTGTCATGCTGATGGATGGAACTGTTACGTGCGGCCTCTCAAGATTAATTCCCCTCCTGTAACTCCAGCCGTGATTTTCCAGAGCAGCCTCTTGGCTCCCTTATTCAGCCTTCCCCTTGGTCCCTTCCCCTCTCCCTTCCCCAGGCTTCTCCTGCTCGGAAGAATGTTTTGGATCAAAGCCGACAAGGGGAATTAGGCCGGGTGTCAGGGCTGGCTTTTGTGATTGCTGAGGAGACTTGGGTCCCTCTCCTGAAGGAGAACACAACTTTTATATGGAAAACATCAGCAATCAGACCCGAAAATCCTCTGTTCCTTATCTGAAACTGCTGACTACTGCACAAATCCGGGATATCTGCTCCTTCCAGGATCTCAAGGGATCTCCGTTTTTTCCCATCCCGCTTGGGCAGAAATCTCTGAAGTCCATTAAAAGTTTCACCGTAATCTGAGCTCCATATTTTCTCAAGCCAGGAGATCTGGAATTTAAAGGCAAGGTTTGATCTTATCTATTCTTTATCTGATTATGGTGGCTCCACCAAATAAGATTTATCTATAAAGAAAATAATGCAATTAATGTCCCGGCTGCCCAAGCCTTTATGAAGACCTCTCAGATTTTGCTGAGCTCTCCAATTAAATGTAACTCTGTAAACCTGAGCGAACCAAACCCTTATCTGAGAACGTGCAATGCCCCTAAATTAAATTTGTGGAGTTGGTGGAAAGGGTTGAGGGTTTTTTTTTGTGTAAAAGGGACAGAGACGCTGCTCTGAGAAACCCCCAATCCCTCTCAGCCTGGCAGGGAGCACACACACCCCGGGCTGTTCCTACATTTACATCAGCAAGGAATTTTCTCCTCTGCCATCCCATGGCTGAAGGGGCTGCAGGGAAAAGCAAACTCGCTGTCCTGGCACAGGGAACAGGGATGCACGTGAGGGGCTGGTCCCAAAATTGTGCGAGCCACAAGCAATGAGCGTGTGCTGAGGACCACGGTGACCATGGCTCCCTCCAAATGCCAGATCCAGTTGGATATCCTGGTAGGGTATCCAGATGTTTGTACATCTCCAATAAATACCAAAAAAACCCCAAAGGTGATCTTTCTCAAGCTGGGGGCTCTCTGAGGTCTCCAGCATTTTGGGGACCCCATGGAGACCCCTTGTCCCACAGAAAGAACTTGGTGCTCTTAAAGGGGGAAAGAGGCACAAAAATTAGATCCTTTTAAATATCAAGGAACTTCAGACCAGCTTCCAAGGGCAGTTCTCAGCCCTCTTGAGGCTCCTCTCCAGATTCTCTTCTCCAGTCCCTCCTCTTGAGATCCAGATGTTCAGGGAGCTTGGAAACTCCACAGTAGCAGGAGCAAGGCTGGGCTGGAAGAGTGGAGGGACAATCTGGGAGTGCCATCCCTCTGCAAACTGAGTCATTTGTGATCCACCGTGGACATCACCCTCAGTTTTTTTGGAAAACCAAGTCAGGCACAGCATGGGGTGGGAAGGCTCAGCAGGACTGGGTTGGAAGGGGAGGTTCCACCACGGGCAGGTTCACCATGAATGGGTTCATTCACTGCAGCTCTGATTTCTGGCTTTGCTTAGCCGTGCAAAAGGAAAATATCATTGCTGGCTGATTTCACCCAAATTATTTCCAAATTGCTTTTCCTCTGAGTTACTCGAGTTTGGACTCAGTCTGAAAAGAATTATTTGTGCACCAAGTCCTAGGGTTTCACTTTATCAGCTGGCTTCAGAGTTTCCCAAGCTGAATTTTGGCTGCAACAACCTCCAAGATGGAAAAATGCGTTCCTGTCCTGAAATCTGGTTTAGCCTCTTGTTCCTTCAAGATGCTGATGGGAAAACTCTTCCCATGAAATAAAAAAAATTTGAAATAAAGTTACTTTGAAATTTGTACTGTTGGGAAGAACAGTGATCTGAAGAAAGTTCACACACCTGTTAGCTGCTGGTTTCAAATACCATTTATATATTTATTTTTTTTAATTTCAGAAACCACTGGGAAATGATCCTTCTTTCTGGATCACCTTTATCTAAGCCTAATTTTTCCACATAAAATTTGTTTCACAGGAATAATGTTCCTGGCCTTTCTGGTTGTTCACCTCCCAGCCCCCATTTTCTTTGTTCAGGGAAGACCATCAACAAAATTCCTTTCTTGTTAGTGAAAGTCTTTTTTTTTTTTGATAAACATTGCTTGGAATATACATCTTTTTGTTTAAAAATGGTGATGCTACTTAATAACAAATGCTGAGGCCTCAACAGATGAGAGCTGCAATCCTGGCTGGAAATAATTTAAAGCGACGTTGCCAGATGTGTAGGGCAGGGGCAAATCCCAAATTCACTTTGTCACAGCCACAGGGATTAAGTGAAGCTGTTGGAAGTGGTCATATCTGACCTTGGAAAGGGCTCCTCACTCAGCAGGGGCAGATCTTCAGCTGATCTTCACATCAGGAGGAATGGATCCAAACTGAAAGGGAGCAGGTTTGGATGGGATTTTGGGGAGAAATCATTCTCTGTGAGGGTGAGGAGTTCCTGGCACAGAGTGCCCAGAGAAGCTGTGGTTGCCCCTGGATCCCTGAAAGTCTCCAAGGCCAGGCTGGATGGGGTTTGGAGCACTCTGGGACAGTGGAAGGTGTCCCTGCCTATGGCAGGGAGTGGCACTGGGTGAGCTTTAGGGTTCCTTCCAACCCAATCCTTTCCATGATTCCATGATCCCATTCAGTTTATCAGGTTGGCTGAAGGCTCCATGGTGGTTCAGGGTGACTTTGAAGGGACTGGGCACCCTGACATGGCAAATGGTGACCTGGGGGCCCTCAAATAAATCCAGAAGCTGCAGATGCCACTCTTGGCCACAACCAAGCCTGTCTAGACCTGCATCTGACCCCGCTTTCCTCTGACATGAACATCTTCATCTTCCCTCAGCGTGGAAAAAGCTTGGTGGGTGAACATCCCAGAGGCTGGAATCACTCACCCCATCCCACCTGGGACCAGACTCTCCCCACACCTCAGAGATGAAATTTGGCCTCACCCCTCCCCTAATCAAAGAGCTTGCCCGCCTCGAGCCGAGCAAATCCGTCCCGTGCAGTAAAACTGAAATTTCCATTCCTTGTGTAAACACCACGTATCTCTCCAACGGTGTCCATAAAAATGTGGGGAAGTGCAAGCTCAGCAGCTGGAGCAGGCCGGGTACCTCTGAGCAGTGAGCAGATCCCAGGTGGTCTCTGTCACAGGGGGTGATTTATGGGAACTCTCTCCCTCTCGGGCTGCTTTTATTTAGTCAGTGGGAGTTTGACAGCCCAGAGGTCACAGACACTCCAGTCACTCGTGGTTTCTCTACTGAAATGGAGAAATGCCTGCAGGGAGGGGAGGAGGGGGAACAGGATGGGACGGGGAGAGAAGAACGGAGCTGAATGCACGCTAGTGTCAACCCCTGGAAAAACAGCAGGTCCATAAATAGTAAAGGCTTTGGGAGACGAGGGGCGATGAATGGTGCCTTAAACACAACTGAAATGTCAGGGGAGGAGGGGGAAGGGGTCTGTATTTATTCTCTCTTGCATGACATTTCTAACCAGAGAGGCAGCATCCTTGGGGAGCTCACAATGAAGTTTTTCTGTGCATCCAAGGAAGGAGCCTGTCCAGGCTCCTCACAGCTTTTTTTTTTATTATTATTTTTTTTACCAACTAGAATTATGGAACATGAGTTCATGGCGCTGCTCCTTTCTTGCTTCTGCCCTTCTCTTTGGAGTCAGACAAGACATTTCAGATAAATCCTTGCCTCAGTTTAATCAGGTTGTGGGAGGGCATCTGGAGATGTCCTCGGGGACCTCCAGGGGGAAGGTTCAGCAAGGAGGAGCAGCAGATCCCAAAGGGCTCGCACACAGCAAACCGGTGGAAGAACACCTCCAAAATCCTTCATACTTGCTCCAGTTCCACTTCCTCTGAGACCCAAAGTCTGGGACGTTGCTACGCCCTGTCTTTCCATGCGGGGCACGTGTTCCCTTAAGTTTGTCTTCATTAGAAATGTGTCATTTGTGATCTCAGCAGTACCTCCACATGGAGCCAGGATAATGCTGTTGGCTTTCCTGGAGCTGGGCTGGATTTACATCAAGGTGGATGAGATCAGTCCATTAGCCTCCCTGGCAAGCTCCCTGGAACATGGTTACAATTTACTCTGCTCCCTGAAAGACTCAAATTTTGGCCAATGGCTTCCCCTCCCTTGTAGATTGTGTACCTCAAGGTCACCAAATCCCAAATGTCCTCCAAAGTCCCAGGGGTCACGGTTTGATTTCATCCTGGATGTTTTGTGCTAGAAGAAAAATAGCCTGAGTCTTATTTTCTAAGGTTCCCAGCCCAGGAAATGCAGGAAGCTGTTCAGTTCAGGTTTTTCTTGTGTGACAGATCAGCTTTTTAATCCGTCTGCTGATACAATACTCAAGTATAATTTGACTTTCCTAGGGGAAAATCAACAGCTGGAATAGTTACAGAGAGGAAAAAAAAAAAAAAAAGAGCTTTTCCCAAGAAAATCTCCCCTCAAGTTCATAGGAAATTGCAGTGACCTACAAAGTGCAGAATAAGAGTTGATTGGGCTGGAAGGGTTTGAGAGGGCTGTTGGAGCTAATTTTTCCCCAAGGAAGAAACAGTTTTGCCTGCTTTGTGAAAGAGACCTGCTCCATGGGACGGGATTTGGACTTTATCCCGTGGGCAGTCCTTGTGCAGCCAGGGAAAGGCTCCTTCAGGAAGGGTAGCAGAGCAAAGAGGAATTTTATCGATCTGAATCGAGCACTTCTCTCCCAGGAGTGTCACAAAGGACCAATAAACGCTCCAAGATCCCCTGATAAAGTGGATTTCACCCATGTAATCCCATTATGGGGACATGTTGGATGGTTTGTGTCAGATGAAGATAGCGAGCAGATGAAGGGAGGTCTCCTGAGAGGACCTCAGCATTTTTGGGGGTGGGAGGTCACTGCTGTCGAGGGAGAAGCGCAAAAGGAACGTGTTCCCATTACCCTGCAGGAATGACTCAATCCATGTGGACAAGGGCTACTCCTTGCTCTTGGCTCAGGGATGTCCCTCCTGCTGACGCCAGCACGGGAGCCATGGGACTCCAACCAGATCCCGAGGTGAACAAACCAAACATAACAAATCCTATTTCCAATTTGGGAGTCTTTACTCACACCCCGTGTGTTCATCCAGAATGTCATGATTTGTCTGGTTTTGGACCGAGAAACGGTGGAAAAAATATGGATTATATCATTATAAAACATATAAGTTTCATGACTCACCCTAACTCCTGTGTGATCAGTATTCCTGAAAACAGAGCAAATCATTCAAGCACTCAGTGTGCACTTTAAGCTCCTTACAAGCAGCCCGTTTAAAAAACTCTTGTCCCTACGTGCTTTTTTGCTCAATGAGGTGTTAAATAGGAGATGCTCTTCAAACAAACTAATCCATCCCGGAGAAAATATACAAAGGAAAGTCTTTGGGATGACATTTCTCTGCTCCCCGAGCCCCGTCAGAAACGCCGCCTGTCTTCTCCCGCTCCATCAGCCGGGGAGAAAAGGATGAAGTGGGAAGGTCTCCGGCTTAGCAAAACAGCTGCCGCAGACTTGAAAGGCGAGGGGCAAGGTAGAGAGGTCTGCCCGAGATCACAGGCACTTGTGGGCAGATAGGATCTGCGGGAAGTGAAGACAAGGTGTGAGAAGTCTGTTCTTTCTTGTCTCATCGCAAGGGCCCTTTTTTGAAGATAAGCCCCTTTTCGGGGGGGAGGTCTTTGCACTTCAAGGGCGGGCGCTGTTTCCACCTCCCCTCTGTTTGTTTTCTAATTTTCTTTTCACTCTCACGTCGGGCTCTCGGTGACCCTCTCTCTCAGCAGCATCACCAGCACCTCTTCCCGGGGCCTCGCAGACAGGGGTCAAGAGGCCTCCCCAGGGAAGGGAGTCTCACAGAGGGATCTGGAGGACACAGGCAGGGGCTCAGGTGGACGGGATGTGGGCGAGGGAAGGCGTGCAGGGAAATGCCAAGACACCCAAATGTGCTTCAGAGCAGTGACAGCCACAGGGATGGACCATGGCGGGGGTCCGGGGCACCTCCAGGATTTCTAAGCACCACTCCTACACAAAGAGGACACTTCTTCTGTCCCCACACAAGTACAGAAGAAAATTGTGGCAGGGGAGACTGAAGGAAACTCAGAGAAAAATCCAGAAATTGGGTGTTTTTTTTGGTGAGGAGCACTTAAAGCTCGCTGCATTCAAAACCAAATTATTGGTCACCTTCCACCACCTCTCTTTGCAAATTGGAACTCTTCATTTACAGTTTCCACTGCTTAAAAATCCTACAGATTTTCCCTCCTTTATGAAACACCGAGAGAAATCCTGAAAATGCTCCATAAGTAGAAGGGTGCTGGGTTTGCTGTGAGCCCTGAGGATGGGCAGCCAGCAGAAACTCAACTGCCAAAACCAACTCCTTCTGCTGAAGATTTTGGTTCTGAGATCTTCTGGAGATCTGGGATGCATGGCAAGCAATGCTTTCATGCAGGAATGATGTTCAGCCTCCGTTCTGTGGCATCCAAACCAAAAAACAGCAGAGAGAAATCCAGGTGTGGCTTCGTCTATGTTGGGTTGGTGACACGAAACACAACCAAGTTCAGGAAACAAACAAGGAAAGAGAACAGAAGGGAGAATTGCCGGGGAGAAAGAGGGAAATGAAATGGGGGATGTTGGTGGTTTCCCATTTAACTCATCCCACATCTCCCAGCCCTCTCTGGGATCCCCTCCCTGATCACCCACCCCAAATCTGTTAACACAAACTCCCATCTGCTCCTCAGCTCTTCCTTCCTCTGCTTCTAATCCCTTACAACACATGATGCCTTAGGTTTTGGCTTTTATATTTTTTAGATCTGGGCTGTTTTGCTGGGCAGTTTCAGGTTCCATATTCAGTGCTGCTGAGCTCTCTTCACAGAGCAAGGAGACAAAACAATTCCTGCTCCAGCTTGAGAACAAGGACAACTTTCAGGCCCAAGAAACCAACGGTGAAGGGAGAAGGAAAAACCAAGGAGGATGGAGCTTCATAAGCTGGAGCTGTAATTGGACAATGAACTCCAATGTGCTGATGGAGCAGAACTTATAAAAATGTAAGATCTGGTGCTCAGTCACCCATTCTGTGCCCATTTTGGGTTCACCTTGGCTGTGGCTCCGGTGCTGCCCAGGTGTGCCCAGTGAGGCCTTTTAATAAATCCCTGCTTTATCCTTTTAATAAATCCCTGCTTTATCCTTTTAATAAATCCCTGCTTCATCCTTTTGCTCTGCCTGTTCTCTGCTCCAGCTCAGCCTCCAGAAGGCATCACACAAAGGAGCGAGCTCAGGGGTTTATGAGCAGAAATGGGGGATTTCAGGCTCGGGACACGCCCGGGGGCTGAGCAGGGACCTGCTGCTGCCCGTGTCAGGTTGTTGTACAAACATCACCTCCCGCAAAGCCCCGGCGTGGTCCCCAAGTCAAGCACTGGAGACAGTTTGCCCAGTAGTTTGACCTTTCACCTCCCCTTTACTAAATAGACCTAATTACTGCGTTTGTCTGTCATTTAAGCAACAAATGACTCCATTGAGGTCATCTGAGGGAAGCTGGAGTTCTTAGCTGTCATCTCAGGAGAGCTCAGCTAATTTTATCCTGCTGGGGAAGAAAGCCCTGTGAAATTTTGCTGGAGGGCTCGGTTACAGCCGTGGTTTCCTGGGAAGGGTTTGGTGACACACAGCTCAGGAAAGCGAGGTATGGCCCCATCAGCTCCTCCTGGTTCCCAGTCCTCGGGGATTTCCAGGGATTGTAGGAGAAATCTTAAAGGAGAAAGTTTCTGGGTCTAGGGAAAGCGAAGCAACCAAAGCAGAGCAAAACATAACGCTAATAATTATAATAATAAAAATAATCATAGTTGGTATGATAATCATAATCATAATGAAAACCAGTAATGATATGGTAAAACCATAATGATAGTGATCAAACTAATAATATTAATATTGGCAATAATAATAGTAGTAATAATAATAATGTCACAGGCAATTTTCTCTTCAAAATCCAGATTTTCCCACTGGAAATATCAATACTCCCAGTGTGCTGACAACCTTTTGTTCAGCCACAAAAAGAGCCAGAGAGTGCAGATAAATCTGTTTCAACAGCGTTTCCTCCGCAGTTTTCCATCCTCACAGTTCTGATGGCTCCCAGTTGGGTGCTTTGTGGGAAACAGGCAAAATGGTGATGAAAAGAGGGAGGTTAAGCCTGAAGGAAACTCAAAGAAACCAAAATCTATGCATGGAAGGAGGAGGCAAACCTAAAAAATGGGTTTGTTTCCCCTCTGTCTGCACACACAGGGATCCCAGAATTAATTGTGGGGAGATAAATAAATCTATTTCCACAAAGAATTCCTGAAAATGCTCCTGTGTCTATTTCTACATGGGATGGTTTAAATTGGAATGGACCTTAAAGCCCATCCAGTGCCACCCCTGCCATGGCAGGGACACCTTCCACTGTCTCAGGTTGCTCTGATCCTCATCCAGCCTGGCCTTGGACACTTCCAGGGATCCAGGGGCAGCCACGGTGCTCTGGACACCCTGTGCCAGGGCCTGCCCACCCTCCCAGGGAAGGATTTCTCCCTAAAATCCAATCTAAAACTGCTCTCTTCCAGTTTGAAGCCAACATCTGAGGCTCTCTGGTAAGATGTGTTTAGAAGTTGTGCCAAGGCTCTCATTCCTGGTCAGGGAATATCCCTGCCCTCCCAGTTTCTTCACCTCTGGGATATCTCTGCCAAGGTTTTCCCAGCTTGCCCCTTTGGCTGCATCTCCCTCTGCATGCACCTTCTTCTCTGGCTCTTCTCTGTGGTGTTGGATGTTCCCTTCCCACCCTCACCTCGCAGCCCATCCCCACTCCTGCCCTGCTTTGTCCCTCAGATTTTAGTCCTGGCCTCTGGATCTGCCGCGATCCCACCTCCATCCCTGCCTCGCAATTTGAATCGGGATCTCCCCATTTCCCTCCAGGCCCCTCCTCTGGGTGAGAGGGGTCCCCCTTTAAACATCTGCAAAACATCCCCGGGCTCCTCAGCCCCCTCTGCAAAGCTCTCCAGCACCGTGGTGCCTTGAAGACAAAACAAAGCACGACAGCAGCCGGGGTTGTTGTTGTTCCCATCGCGCTAATGTCAACTGAGCGCTTCCTCCGTCTGTCTCCAGCCATCTCCGACGTCTCCTCTGCTCCACCACCCTGGCAGCCTCAGCTGAGGGAAATCCAAGGGCTGCCCAGCCTCTGGCACTCACAAAAAAATCACCTCTCCAGCGGGAAAAACACCTTGCTCGGAGCTGCTCTGAGGGATCGGAGCTGTCCTGCTTCAAAAGGAAGAAAAAAGATGGGATTTTATCCCAAATTTCTAGAGCACAGCAGGGTCTTGGTGCCTGCCTGGGGCGGTGGGGTAAAGTCAGGAAGGGCTGGAGGCTCAGCAGAGCCTGTCCCTCAGTCCAGGAGGGAATCCAGGAGGGAACAGCCCCGTGAGGTTTGAAAGGCGAGAAGATGGTGACGGATGGGGCGCGCTCGGAGCGCTCACTCAGCCCCGTCTTTCAGCAGGGCTCAGATTGACTCTGTCAAACTCAGATCCTTTTCTCCTGCTTCTCACTCCCCCTTTCTCTGCTGACACAACCGAGCAGCACTCGAGGTGTGTTCCACCAGCACAGCGAGCTGTTCTTTGTGGTACAGCAAGGCAAAAAAACGCCTGAACAAGGGGTTTAAATGGTTTTATTTTCACTTTCCTGGTTGGTGAATCTTCCAGGAATTTGTTTTCTTACTACAAGCAGAATTTGCTGCATCAGAACCACTGCAGAAAGAGTTAAAATAATCTCACAGTGTTATCTTTACCAGCGAGGTGGGAGTTGTCCTGCATCGCCTGGGTTAGCCGGAACAAAATAAAACCAAAATGAAGTTATTTTGTTGTATTTCGCAGCATTTTTTGGAGCACATCACTCCAAATTAAGGGGAGGCTGTGTTCCCCTTAGTAAAGTGTTTTTAGGAAGGAGAGAGGAGCCTCAATGAAACCCAGCCCCGCTAAAGCTTTTCATGTGCAAATCACAGAAGCAGGAAAATAGAGACGGGACTTTATCGTTAGCCCGTTGCAAAATTTAAATAAACATCATTTCTTATGCTCCAAGGAGATTTTGATGAAAAGGTGAATGTTATTACAGGTGCTTAAAGGCTTTTTAAAGCCTTATATCACAACGTGGGATGAAAATGGATAGAAAGAGACAGCGAACATTGGAATAACATCCTCCTTCAGTTCCCCCACTGACAGATCCCTGTTCCATGAGAGCCCAGGCAGTATTTTAATAAGATTGAAGCACAGCCTTCAAGTTTAGAGCTGTTCACCTGAAACAGAAGGATTTTCTCGGGTTTCCAACCCAGTTTTTTTTTTCCTGTCCCCTAAATCTCATCTCCTCCCCGCTCCTCTCCATCAGTCACCAAGAGGAGCATCCTGAAGCTACGTCAAGGGAATGAGGCAACATCAAATTCTCTTCCTTCTCAAGGAGATGACAAGTTCTGTTTAGATTTTGGCATCTCTGTGCTGACAAAAAAAGGTTCCTCATAACTGATGTGTTTTTGTAGCATGTTCAGAGAGACGCTGGAGGAGGCACCAACACCTCCCAGGACTGGAATGGGGAAAAGCAGAAGAGTAAAAAACATTGCTGCGTGTTTAAAAAATAAAGAGTTGCAACATCTCACCAAGTTCTCAGGTTTTCGTTCAAGGGAAATGTGTCCAACTGCAGCCACCACAAATTTCAGGAGCTTGGATTGAGGGAACAAAGTCTGTTTGTTGTGGAAAGGCACAGGGAGGTTATTTGTGGAGATGGGTCAGCGTGGGACCATCAAGTACAAGACTAAATTGTGACCTAAAACACCCAACCCAAGCAGCCACCGTGAGTTTATTGGTTTGGGTTGAGGATGGGTGAAATCAGATGAAGGCTTTTCAGGAAAAATAAATATCTATGGGAGCGAATTGTCAAAAAAAAAAAAAAAAAAAAAGAGAAATAAAACAAAATAAAGAGTGTGGTGGAGCCTTTGAACCAAGCAGTGGGAGTGCTGACCTCCTGCTGTCTGTGTACCCTTCCTGAGTAAATATTGCTGTCGTGCACAGATAAAAGATTATTTTTATAACAAAATTAGCTTCTCTCCCATTCTCCTCTGGTTTTGCTTTCCAGGCAAAACACTGAATGGGTAAGGGGAAGCATCCCAAAGCCCTAAAAATGAAAAGAAAAGCCTGATAAAAAACATGGAAAAAAGATTATCTGTGTGTTTTTTTCTTGGTTTTTGCCTCATTTCCATGGATCTGACTGCTGCAGTTGCCTGGTCCTGTATTTGTCTCTTTCCTCAGCATTGGTCTGACATCCACTGATGGACACAGAGCTCGATCCCAGATCCCAAATGACCTTGGACTGCTTTGGGTGTTCATCCCCCATCCCTCATGGAAATCTCAGCTGGGAATGGGGATTTTTCCTCCCACCTGAGGGTGAAAAGGGAGCTGCAACACTCAAACACCCTCTTTTGGACATGGGTGAGGACAGGACATGTTCTACATCACAAGTTCTGTCGATCCCTCAGCCAAGGTGCCCTTTTTCCTGGGTATTCCTTCAGTGGAGATGGGAATTGAGTTAAATCCCCCTTCCCCTGGCAGCTTTGAGCATCTCCAGGGCACTTGAGGACAAATGTTCCCATCCCAAGGTTTCCATTCCACATACACTGGGACAAAGACAAACCTGTGTCTCCCCCCTTCCTTCTGGTTAGCACCAAAATACTGGGAATACTGGGATTTTTTTTTTCCTGTGTGAAGAGATATGCATGAAAAGCTGTAACAAAGGACACAGGGTGTCCAACAGCACATCCCTGAAAACCACATGTCCAGAGGAGGCTGGTGAGCGTTGCTGGCTCTGCTTGTTCCAGTTTTTTTCCATTTTTCCCATTTACCCCATTTCCTCACAGTTGTCTCCTCCTGCCTACTCCTTAATCAGACCCAGCCACCAGCTACACACCTCTAGCTTCCTTCAGATCGTGCCTGGGTTATTTTGAGCTCGTTTTTTAAGAGATCCGTGTCCTTTTCAACTCCTTTCACCTTCCAAAACCTCTGGCAAGCCGGAGGGGTGACAAACGCCGCCGCTGTTCTGGCACGTGGGGACCTGCAGTGGTCACCCAGAGGTTTGCCTTGGGTCAATAAATGTCCTTCCTCAGCATCTGAAGTGTTCCCAGGAAGAGGGAGGTGAGGTTATTTAGTTGTCTCAAACATCCAGGGATTTTTTCCAGGGATGAGCCTGTGTGTATCCAGGCACACACGCACATGAAAGGCCCCGTTATGGGTCCCAAACTGAGGAAAACTTTCTCTAGACCTCATAAAGATTGGGGCTGGAGTTGGTGCCGAGGTTCAAACTCCATCTGCTGCCCTCAAAAGATCTTTGTTAGCCGTGTTTTGGTGTTGTGGGGCAGAGCAAAGCTCATACAGACAGAGGTTTTGCACCCGAGTTGCTCCCAGTTTCCATTTTAAATTTGGGGAAAATCAGCAGCAAAAGGCTCTGGGTTTGCTGGGGTGTGTTTAGGAGCCACCTTCACTCATGTAGAGCTGTAGCAACTCACCCTCATAAAGAGTTTTCCCTCCTTTCCAGCTCCAGTGCTGTGTAATAAAAATTTCAGATGGATTTTGAACTCTTTCCCCACTCAGATTCAGCACGGTGAAGAAATCCAGCACAAAAAAAAGCAAAAAAAAAAAAAAAAAAAAAAGAGCAAAAAAGAAAGTAGCACTCAGCAAAGCTGCCAGATTGCAAAATCACAGCGGGTTTGGACCTGTTGTTGGCCTCTTCTACTCCTCATCCCCCTTCCTTATCTCTCCCTCTGCCCTTTCCCTTCCCCTTCAAACCGCAGGGAGCAGCAATCGGGTCATTTATCAGCGTCCTGCGGGCATTTGTGGCTCCCAGTCCTCCCGTGCTGGCTCCCCACCCCAAACCATCCGCAGCCTCTGCTTCCCTCCCGTCCCAGCGGGCACGGAATTCCCGGGGTGCCCGGGATGCGGCCGGGATGCAGCAGGCGCGCACCACTGCTCCCTTCTGGAGACCGATATTTTGTATTTCTAGGAGGAAAAAAAGGGTTTTCTTCCCTAGGATAAAAGCTGGAGATAAACTGATAAGAGAGCGGAGCCTGCGGTGACAGGCACCGGGTAAAACAAGCCCGCAAAAAAAATTCATATTTTGCTTTCAGCGCCTCATATTTTGTAATAAATTAATTTCTCTCACACCGCTGGGTAAAGAAGGGGCAAAGCCTCTGTCTGGTGTCTCGTTTGCGGGGGTTTCCCTGAGTCTGGAAAATAAAACTCGGTTTCCTAAGGAAGAGTGAAACCACGGGCAGGAGGGTGTTGGGATTGGGGTCGGGGAGATAAGGGGGAAAGCAATCCCAGATGCGCCGGGGGCGGCGGGTTCGGGGGAAAAGCAGGACTCAGATCAGGTTGAAACAGATGTTCCAGTGTCTGGATTTTGCCAAACATTTCATATTCAAAGTGTCCGGGGGTTTTTAGTTGAACCCTGTCTCACCAGATGGGAAAAACCTGTTGAGATCAAATAAAAACATCTTTACCAGCAGACGACCCCAAAAATAGATATTATTTAAGACTGAAGGACTTCAAGTAAGTCCTTTTTTTTTTTTTCAGAAAAGGAGAACAAAATTTCGGGGTGTTGCTGCTCTCAGCTGAGGGCAGCAGGAAATGGAGAAAAAAATAAGAGGCTCCTCTGGCTGGGCTGTAAATTGTGAGTGATAAGATTTTCTTATCACGCAATTCCAGGGAGGTTTAGATAAGGTTGGGGCTGATTTAATAAACTCCAAGCTGAACTTTCAAAAAATCTCTATGCCTTTAATTGCTCTGGAAAGAGGGGGGGTAAAAAAAAGAACAATTTCGTTTAATTTTATTGAAATAATTACAACGCTTAATATATGGATTGTTATTTATATAACCCCGGGATTGAATCAGATAACGAGTGGCTGTAATTATTAATTAATATTACTGCAGGAACAACCTCAGCGTGTAAAACCCCAGCGAAAAGCAGAGCTGCAGCAGAGGGAGATAAAGGGGGTGAAATTCCGACCTGGAATCCACCCGGCTCTGTCCCTTATCACTGTCCCCAGCTGTGGGGACACATCTGGAGCTGAATCCTGCAGGATGAGGGATGCTCCTGGAGCTGGGCTTTGCATCCCAGGGATTGCAGCCCTTGGCCGGGCACGGCTTCCCCTGCTGTATTTTAAAGGAAATTTTATCCTTGTCAGGGAAGATGGAGCACGGAGGAAGGATTTGATCCTTTAAAATGGGATTTAGGGGAGGGAGGTGACAAATTCCTGCCCAGTAGTTAAAGGAAACCTTTATAAAGTGAAATACAGGATCTAAACTCTCTTTGCACGCTCCAAATTCTCCTTGGTGCTGCTAAATATCGAATATTTAATCCACCACGATCTTCTGTGCATAGTGGACAATATAAAAATCCATGGAAAAATAAAAAGCTATGGAAGGACACATCTAAAAGCAGATACAGGTCAATTTATTAATTTATTTAAGCACAGTGGTGGAATAAATAAGAATTCCTACATTCAAACTCAGGTTAATAATGAACATTTGACTGCACACTGGTGCTGTTGCTCAGGAAAATCCAGGTCTCATTCCTTGTTTATTTCCTGAGATTCTGGGAATTTTCTCCTCTATGCCCTAAATGTTGTTGCCTGTAAAACACTAAATACTCTCTTTGGCTGCCCAATCCTTCGTTTACAGCTCCGTGCTGCAGCTCACCCTTTTTCCACTCAAAAAGCAACATTTCCCCTCCAGATCATGTCTCCCTGCAAATCAAAACTGAAATAACCCAGCAGCCCTAAATGTATTTCTAATTTCCTTCAAATAAACCGTTTTGCTCTGTCTGGAAAATATATTCCAAGGAGGAAAGTAGGGAGGAAGAGCTATCAAGATCTTGATCTCTTAATTTTGTGTTCATCTCCATAATTTCTCTTCTTTTTTAAAAAAAATAATTTCTTCTTCTCCTTTTATCCATATGATCTTCCTTAATTTTGCTGCCATAATTTTAAAATTCCTATTTTTTCCAAGGAATAGCTGCAACTTTAACACAGCACAAACACGGAGCTCTGCACACAGCAGGTATACAGAGATAAAACTCCAAAATTCTATTTCCTAAGTTAAAAAAAAAAATCCATAAATAAAGGTCAACGTGGACTCTGTAAATGGTAAAACACAACCTGGGTGTGAAAGTGGCTCTTAAATTCCTTGTAATCCTGGCAGGAAGCAAATGTCCTGTCAGGGGGGGATCGAAAAGACAAATTGTTCCTCGGTTTGCAATCAAGGCTGAGTTAGACGGATGAATCCAAAAGCACAGAGTGGAAATTAATAAAAGCCTGAGCAGGATACTGACAGTTCATTTGGCTTTTCCAATTAATTAAGAAGAAAGCTTCATCAGGACGCTGTTCCAAACACATGGAAATCGAGGATTCTCTTTCATTTCCCTGGAGTTTGGTCAAGGTCCAGTAATTTAAAGAACAAATATTCCCACTCCTGGGGCAGAGGGATCTGCTGCTGTGACATCATCCCTCAAACTGCAGGAAAAGTGCAGTTGGCTTTGGGCTGATTTTTGAAGAACGAGAAACTCATTCTTTCTTTCTCTTGAATTTTAGCACCTAATTTTCATTACTATTATTATTATTAGAACCATTAAGGTTTATTATTTTTAGAGCAACAGAGGCGCAGATGCCGATGATGAGCAGAGATGCCATTAGGAGAAGAAACATCAAAGCCAGATCTGGGATGCTGGGAGCAAATAAATTCGAAGGAGCACCAAAACAACCTTTACCTGGGTGAAGAAAAAGCACATTAAAGCGGGGAATTTTGGGCAGGGAGGTTGGCTGGGCTCAGCAATCAGGGCCAGGGCGTGGAGGGGAAGGAAGCCCAGCTCCCTGCGAGCCGCGCGTTAATAAATATGCAGGAGGTTATTCTCCTGGTGGAATGCATAAATCTTCCGTGTGCGCCTGGAATGCGAGGAGCCGGGCCGAGCCAAGGCGGGTCCTGTCCAAATTCCCCTGCTTTCCAAAGGGATGCCTCATTTATTTAGCGCAGGCAGCCCCGAGCCTCCCGGGATTTCAGCCGCGGCCGCCCGGAGCGATCGGAGCTCGGGAGGAACCGCAGGGCATGAGGATGGGAGCGCTTCCTCCAGCGGGGCAGGGATTTAAAACTCGATTTTGGGCAAACAGCAGCACCTCTGGAAGCCTCCCCGCACCGAGGGGAGCGGCACCAAAACAAACACAAATCACTCTTATCACGCTCTTATCACCGAGCCACACAGGTCCATGGAGGCCAGACAAGTTATTGTCACACGGATTGCTGTTATCACTTTCAACAATCATTTCGTAAAATAATTGCATTTTTTGTCTAAGATGAGCTCTTTTGCAAAGAAAGCCTTAATTTTAATTTCATTTTGTTCCCTGCTCACCGAACACGCGGGTCGTGGAGTGATAAAGAGAAAATTTTGGAATGGTTTGGGTTGGAAGGGACCTTGAAGAGCATCTCCCCTGCTGTGGGCAGGGACATTTCCTACCAGAGCAAATCTTCCAACAACACAAGCAGAAAAGTCTTGATGTGTAGCGGAGCAGAGAAAGAGTTAATTCTGTGTTAGCAGCCCAAAATAAAGAATTCCACCTTCCCAAAAGTCGCTGCATCCGACGTGTTTGGAATACCTGGCTTTGGAGAGGAATCCCACCCCACGTTCTGCCCTCAGCTCTCGATTTCCAGCAGAAAGGAAATGAATAAAGCCGAGATTATCCATTCCCAAATCAACTGCAAACTCAATCTCAGCCTGTAATTGCAAGGAAAATTATCCGGGCCCTCGTTGGGTGTCCAGGCTCAGCTGGAAGACACCGAGCATAATTCTATGTTATGGATACACCAACTTATTAGCAAAGTCTTGGGGCTAAAAGCTTTTCCTCTTGGTTTGCACAGGAGGGAGGAGGCGACTCCCCTGGCTCTGCCATCTGACATCAATTGTGCCACAGAGCTTCCAGGTTTTGGAGAAAAGTTTCCCCAAAATGTAAAAAAAGTTGTGATCAAATGTTTAAATACCTCCCTAAAACTTCAGTAGAATTTGAGAGCATCGTTTGAGTCAAGAGAATTTTTTGGAGGTCCAGCCTTTGTAAGGTTCTCACAAATTCCCAGGAGCAAACCTCTCTGCAAAGTTCTACAATTATTATTCTCTGTCCATGGGGAAAAGGCAGCAAAAATAAAAATATTCCTTCTTACTGGTCATCTTCATCCACAGGGGAGTGAAGGCAGCCTTCCCTGGAGGAGCCATATCCTTATTCCAGAGGCAGTTTGGATTTTTGCCAGAGGGGAATTCTGCTCAGCAGGTACCATCCTGCTGGCATTTGGACGTAGAAGATTTTTGGGGTTTTGTGTTGACATGGACTGATTTTTAAAAATATATTACGTTTGACTTGAGGTTATGGAAAAAGCTTTTAAAATTGGATGATAATATTGAAATTGTGAGTGTGTAGGTAAATAGAAATGTGTTATGTTACAGAGTGAGAGATTCAGAATTTAAGGTTTTGGGATAAATGTACTGAGATAAGAGTTCCACTCAGCATCCTCAGAATATCCTGAATCCTACATTTTCCTTGGAGCACGGAGGTGGCAGCAGCTGGAGAAGGCACAGGATGGGACACTGGAGGTGACCCCAGCTTGTCCTGGGGTGGCAGCAGGGAAGATCCACTTTGAATCCCAATTAATTCCTTACATCCCACCCCAGGCTCTTGGGAATCCACGAGGATTTGGCTCAGGGGAGGAGAGATGGGCACTGAGGATTTGGGCTCCTCTTTTTGGGTCAGCATCAAAGCAGAGTCAGGGGAATTGATGTGTACGTGTGCTGCTGCAGGTGGCCAGGCTGGAATAGGATCCAGAGCTCAAAAGACAAAAAGGGAAACAAAAAAATTATTTTTTTTTAAATATTTTTCCTGTGAAATTCAGGAAACCATCCCAAATTTCCATTGCAAGGCAATCCTCTGCAATCCTCCGGGGAGAGGAAGTTGAAGCAGACTGCCTGTCCCCAGTCCCAACCACACACAGCCCTGGCACACGCAGGGGACAGCAAGAGACGAGGAAATTGGGGAAAACACAAGAAGCTGCCACATTTTTGGCCATTTTTCAGCCTCAAGTGCCGGGCTATAATTGTCACCAAACTGGAATTAGAAACAAGGGATGCCTCCAGCCGCCACCTAAAAAAGCAGCAGCGGATCTGAATTTCCATCTCCCGTTTATTAGAAAGTGCTTTTTGCACTGGGAACCCTTTCAGCATTGTTCCAGCACGGGCTCTACTTAGGCTGCAGCAGGAAAAGCAGGTCTGAAGATTTCCCTTCATGAATTACAAATAGATCCCAGCAGCCCAAACTCCCAGCAGTTCATCCTCTGCTCCAAGCCCCGGTGAAATTCAGGAGTCGTTTGGCACTGGGATAATTAGGGATGACATCCTTCACACACGCCTTTCAGCCAGATTTTAACCTTTTATTTTTTTAGACCTTTAGGAATTAGGGCATTTTTAGAGGGAAGAAAGCACAGTGGAGGAGAGGAGGAAAGGGAACCTGGGTGTTAGGTGATAAGTGATTAAACTTCTCTTTTTAAGCCTGGAAGAGACACAAAAAAGCCTGGAAGAAGGGGCTGGGGACATCCCAAAGGAGAAAAAATTCTCAGTGGCAGGAATTGGAGGAGATAAAAAGGGATGTGGAAGCTCCCAGGGGATGTGGAGTTCCTGGAGAAAGAGACTGGAGGACACAAAATTCCTGGAAAAAGAGGTTGGGGACACCCCAAAATATCTGGGAAAAGGGATTGGGGACCTTCAGGATCCCCCAAGAGATACGAAATTCCTGAGAAAAGGGATTGGGGGACATTTAAAAAAAGGGATTGGAGACCCTCCCAGGATTCCTCATTATCACCTCAAGGGAAAAAAAAAATCCTGGAAAAAGACATTTGGAATCCCTAATGGGACAAGAAATTCTTGGGAAATAGGATTGAAGACACACAAAAGGACACAAACCTCCTAGATCTAGAGGCTGGAGTTGCCAAAAAGCCACAAGCTCTTAGAAATGGGGAGGAGGTGGGAGATTTTTGGTGCCAGGCTCCTGGATGGAGCTGGAAGAACTGGAAGCCAAGAGGATGGGAGCTTGTGCTGACCCTAAAAGATGCTTTGATGATATTTCATGGAATTAGGGTGGCTCAACAAGCTGCTAAATCCACAGGACTCCTGTCACCAACACTTCAGGAACAAACCCCGGCTTTTGAGGGGCTTTTTTGGCAGCTTCACCTCTGAAAAACCAAAGGTGGCATCCCCCAAAACGCTGCTCCCGCCTCGCACCTGACTGCGGGCAGAGGATGTGCAGCCATGTGGGATTCTCATCTGCCGGGATCCTCCTGGGGAAAGGCTGCCAGTGATTTATTTTTCCCGCAGCAGTGGCGAGGTCTCCTCTCCATTGTTTGCCGAGCGCGGCGCAGCCCGGGAGGGGTCAGAGCCAAGGCAGGGAGCGGAGCCCTGCCCGGCTCACGCAAATCTCGCAGCCCGGGGCTGCTGTAAACAGAATCTCCTCAAAGGTCACCTCCTCGGGCTCCCTCTGCAACCGCCAAAGGAAGCTGCAATCATTTTTCAGCCCTTTAAACGCCAGGATCCCATGTACAATTTTCCTACACGTTCCTGGTTTGTGAGGAGGCTGCTTAGGAGGCATTTCCTTGCCAAGAAAAGCTTCTCTTTCCTCCTGAACCCGGGATAGACCCAGGCAGCTCTGGGCAGAGTTAGGGGTCAGGTCACCGGGGATGGGACCTCACAGGGCACCCCGAAGCAGGAGGCTTTTACAGCAGCAGCAAAGCAGTCTGGACAACAAAAGCATCAAAATAATGCTCAAAATACAGCTGGAAAACCACCATTGGTAGAAGAAGGATCAGCTCTGGGCTGAGAAATCAAAATAGGAAAATCACAGATTGTGTCTCTATTTCCTCTCCTGAATCATCGTGAAAAGTCTCAAAATTCCCCAAGACGACTCCCCCCCCCACCGGCCCCTGCGACCACATTTCTAAATCCACTTTTCCCCCCGTTATTTCCAGCAGGGAATTGGGTCTCTCCTTGTCACTCATCCTCCCCAAACACCCAGCAAAAAACTCAGCCCTGCTGGCCGGGGCTGCCCTGAGCCCGGCTGAGCCCCATCAGCAGCTCCCGAGCTGAAGTGCGAGCCCGGCGTGAATTAAGTGCTGTCAAAGCCGGCACGGAAAGTCCACCCCGAGGACTGACCCTCCATGAATGGCCACTGTGTTTGTGGGAAGCAGCCTCCAGATTGCTTCTCTCCTGCCCAGAGCCCCAACGTGTGTCAATAAAAATCTCTGGGTTTCATTAGGCAGCCCCTGGCTGGATACATAAATAATAAGGCTGTTGTCAGATCTCCCCGTGGTGTGTAAGGGCAGATCTGGAAACCTGAAGGCCACGACCTTCGTGTTTCTCAGCAGGGACCGAAACGCCCTCGGAGCCAAAGGAGTGGGAAAATGAGAGTCTGTGTTATGCTTTAACATGATACTGACAGGCAAATGTGATTTCTCAGGGTTCACTCCAGCCAACACTGATCTGTTTTATAATCTCTGGCCTGGCTGCAGCGCCGGGGCTGCTGCAGGAGGGGATGGAGGCACGGGGAGATTCCCCTCAGAGCTCTGCTTGGATCGTGGGGGAACCCAGAGGTGCTCCTGGAGGAGGGGGTGGAAAGGCAGGGCCGTGTTTGGGATGAGGAAAGGGAGATGAGTTCAGTGCACTGGTGGGGTTTGGGAGGAGATGGCAGAAGAGGAGAGCTGGGATCCTCACCCCCCTGGGCAGGGCTGGAGAAGGAGCCACGTGCCAGCTGAAAAGCACCGCTGGAAACTCCAAACAGCGACCTGGGAGTGATGGAGCCTCTTCCTCTGACCTCCAGCTCCCTTCTACCTCAGCCACTTCCAGGAAATCCCTGCTCGCTCCTCTGCTCGGCCGCTTGGGAGCAGCAGCGCTGGAGCAGCCTGACCCCGGGAGGGACCCTGCCTCAGGGTGGGGGTCAGGAGCTCCCAGGGCTTTTTGGTGTTCACACATCCGTGGTTCCAGATTGGCCCATCCCAGTAGGACCAGCACAAAACATGGAGCAGCTTGTGAGCCACAGATCCCAGGGAAGGACAAGAACTGGGGGATGTTTGTGGTGTGAAAACAGGCAGGGATGGAGGGAAGGGGTTTGGGGGATGATGGAAAAACTGCAGGGACCAGAGGAGGAGGAGGAGAAGGAGGAGGAGGAGGCCAAATGGCTCAGTGGGGTTCAGGGATGTTTCTTCCTTCATCCTGGAGTTCAGGGATGCTCTCCCTTCATCCTGGGGCTTCAAGGATGCTCTCCCTTCATCTTGGGATTGAGGGATGTTTCTCCCTTCATCCTGGGGGTTCAGGGATGCTTCTTCCTTTATCCTGGGGTTAAGGAGTGCTCCTCACTTAATCCTGGGATTCAGGGATGCTCTACCTTCACTCTGGATGTTTGGGGATATTTCTCTCTCTGTCCTGGGGTTCAGGGATATTTTCTCCTCTATCTTAGGGTTCAGAGATATTTTTCCCTTCACCCTGGGTGTTTGGGGATATTCCTCCCTCCATCCTGGGGTTCAGGGATGCTCTCCCTTCCTCCTGGTATCTGCTCGATGAGGAAGGATGCTGCACTGTGCCTGAGCATGCTGGTTACCTGTAATTTCCAGGTGAATTACCTACACACAGAGCCCAGCCCAGGGGCGCCAAGGTGAAGTTTCAGGAAAGGTCAGGAAGGTTTTTTCAGCCTCGGCAGAGCGCTTTGCTCCAAAGGGGCCTTTTTAGTCAAAACCCGGGGGAAAGAGGCTGATAACTCCTCTTCGGTGCCTCGTTAGGGAGCCACGGAGGTGGCAGCGAGGGGTCGGAGCCCGACAGGCCGGCTCTGAGGGCAGAAAGCAGAAGGTCAGCAGCAGACGCCTTTACGAGCTGTGGAAGCAGCGGTGGCGTTTTTCCAGGAGTACAACTCTGTCTTTCTGCCCCAAGAACGCACCCCCCGCTCCCCGAGCCGTGGAGAGGGGGGGGGAACGGAGCTGGAGCAGGGCAGGAAACCATTCGCGGGGCTGCAGCGGGGCCGGAGCCCCCGGGGAGCCGCAGCCCGGTGGGAGGGGAGGGTCCCCGGGCAGGGTTTGCGTGCGGAGCGCGGTCCCTGTGTGGTCCGCGGGGCTTTGCGTGTGTGGTCCTGCGGAGCCCCGCTCATCTGTCCAGAGGCTGCTAACTGCCTGCTGAATGACCACGGCTGTTTACTTTAGCTCTGTCTGCACCGACTGAACTCTGATCGCTGCCTTCCTCCAGCTGGGCCGGCTCAGGAACCCCCAGCGCCGAGGAGAAGCGGGACAGGGAATCTGTGAGTNCTCCCTTCTTCACTCAAACAGAGCAGGCTCATAAATTGCCCGTGCTGAGTGCTGGCAGAAAGGTTTTTCATGTTCCTGACAGCTGCAATAAAAATATGCCTGCGTGTCTGGTGACTGCCAGGGGGGAGAGGTGGGTGCCCCCGCAGGGTGCCCAGGGTGGGCACAGGGGCTGCCAGGGGCTCTGGGGGTGACCCGAGGTGTGAGCTGAGGGTGCCGGGGGTGCTCGGGGGGTGCTGAGTGTGGGAAGGCTGTGATGCCAATTTTTTGTGCCGTGATTCCAATTTTTTCTGCTGTGGTTCCATGTTTGTGGGTGCCCTGATTGCACATTCCTGCTGCAATTCCGTATGTGTGCTCTGGTTCCAAGGGTGTGAATGCTCTAATTCCATATTTGTGCTGTAATTCTGTGTCTGTGCTGTGATTCCATGTGTGAATGTGCTCTGCATATTCCTGTTTCAATTCCATGTTTATCCAGTGAATCCACGGATGTGTGTTATGTTATCACATATTCCTGCTGTAATTCCATGTTTTGTTGTGATTCCATGTGTGTGAACGTTCTGATACCATTTTTGTGCTATAATTCCATATTTGTGCTGTAATTCCGTGTCTGTGCTGTGATTTCATGTGTGAATGTGCTCTGCATANCTGTGATTCCATGTGTGTGAATGCTGTAATTCCATATTTGTGCTGTAATTCCATGTCTGTGCTGCGATTCCATGTTTGTGGGTGCTGTAATTCCATATTTTGCTGTGATTTCATGTTTGTGAGTGCCCTGATTGCACATTCCTGCTGCAATTCCATTTTTGTGCTGTGATTCCATGTGTGAATGTGCTCTGATTGCATTTAATTCCATGTTTATCCTGTGATTCCACAGGTGTGTGCTATGTTGTCACACATTCCTGCTGTAATTCCATATTTGTGCTCTGATTCCCTGTTTGTGGGTGCCCTGATTGCACATTCTTGCTGTAATTCCATATTTTTCTCTGATTCCATGATTGTGGGTGCCCTGATTGCACATTCCTGCTTTTTCGACCCAGGGGAATGCTTGAGATGCTGATTAAAAAAAAAAAAGAACAACCCCAAAGCAGGATAAATAAGGTAAATCATGCCCTTCTTTAATAAAAACACTCCCTAAGCAAATATAAATTGATTTTTGGACTGGATCAACCACAGTAATTTTTCTGATGGGAATTTTTCCAGGCTATTTTTAGCTTCAGTTTTGAGACTCAGAATCAGCTGAGTGGATAAGCCCAGGGCATGGAGCTTTTTCAATGCAATGAAATTTGGATTCAAGCAGTAAATTTTGCAGCTGTAATGGAAATAATCTCATTCCTGCCAGCCAGTGTGGGGGGAAATCACGCTCAGCCACAGGATTCCTAGGAAATAGCTTTCTCCTTTTCATCACTTCTCTATATTTGCCTTTTTAAATGGCATTATTCCCACAAGAAATTTAGTGGGAAGCAACAGCCCGGAAAGTTCCAGGGGGTACAAAGTGTTGCCCACAAAAACTCGGGAGTTTCGGTCTGTGGAGGGAATTTTTTTTCCCTCTATTTCTGCACTTTGCCCTGATCCAGTTTGGTTTTTCTCTATCTTAATTTAAAAAAAAACCAAACAAACAAAACCCTTGTGTGAGTTCGCACCTCTACCAGTCTGGAAAGATTTTCTTTGGTGAAAAAAATTAGAAAATCGATGAAGAAAGTGCAGAGTAACACACGGGGATAGAAATCAGAATTTAGTTACAATCAGAGCACTCAAAAAATCCGCACATAATTTATGGAGATTTATTAGGAAAGGACACAGAGACCTCAACCCGTCCAGAGAGTTCTCCCAACAAAAACACTTAGAAGAAAACCCAGACAAACCCCAAGCAGCGAGAGAGGTGAGAAAAGAAGAGGGAAGCCCCCAGAAAGCCAAGGCGGGATTTCTCAGCGCTGCTGGCTCACAGTGAGAGCGTCCCTGGGCTGGAAAACAGCGCCGGGATGTTCCCAAACCCAGGATCAACAGCCCCGGGTGTGCCTGGCCTTTGTAGCTCTAAGTGCCTCTGCAGGGAACAAAGAAAGAGAGTCAAAATTGAATTATCCACTTAAGCTTGTGTCAGCTTTCCATCATAAATCTTTTTTT
>VZTB01005350.1:136180-146790 GCA_013397245.1 Thryothorus ludovicianus | reverse complement strand
GCAGGGAAGGAGGGCGGTCGGGAAAGCTGATCCTGAAGTTTCCATCATGTGAAATTGAAGCGCATGTGCCTATAATGAAATATTTCCTCCCATTTCATGGCAGCTCAGTAATTCCTGATGGCAGGGAGCCTGGGAAAACAGATCCCCCCTGCTCCCACCCACGGCGCCTGACCGCACGGGCAAGGACGAACAAGGGCTTCGTTCTGCCGGCCCGGGGTTCTTCCCCACCTTCCAGCATCCTCCAAACGCCGCCCTTCGCCCCCTTCCTCCTCCTCCAGGCAGCAAAATCCGAATTTCCGAGTGTATTTCAGTGCGGGGCTGCGGGAATTTCCCCCCGCCAGCCCCAGCAGCGCCCGTGTCCCCAGGGCTGCCACCCCCGGCCAGAGACGCTGCTTTCATTTACTTTGGAATTATGCGGTTTTTTAAACTCCTCTAAATTTAATTAAACTTTGACCAAAATTCTAAGCAGGGCAGGAGAATAGAAAAGGGGTTTTTGTGCCAGAATAAGCAGAGTAATAATATTAATAACAACAACAACAACAAAAAAAGCAACAACAAGCCCTTAAACACTTCGAGGCTGGGTTGTGGGAGTTCAGGCTACTGGGATGAGGCAGGCAGGGCACTGGGAGTCCTCAGGCTCCTTAGAGAAGCTCCTGACACGGAATCGAAGCAGCCAAGGACACCAGAAAGCTGCTGGAGCATCAGATTTCAGCTTGGAACGGCATTTTCCTGGAAAAGATAACCAAAGCACGGGGAAACTGGCAGAGAAATAGGCAGAGATGAGGGTCAGGTTGAAATCCAGCTTTGGACTGGGAGGGAGAGGCTCTGATGGGGAGCTGGATCTGTTCTTGGGGTAAACTGGGGAAGAGAAAGACAGGAGGCAGGAATTCCATGGATTGGGGTAAAATTCCAGCAGCAACCACCCTCAAGTCCTGGTTATTTTGTGTCTCCGTTTATTGTGGCAGCATCTCAGGACTGGACAAAATTTGGACTCCAGGTCCAGCCCAGTGAGTTCCTGCTCTGCCACCCCACCAGAGGAAATTCCACTCTTTTTCAGGGAATGCAGCCGTGGGTGCCTCACTCACCTGGGGCCCATGGATAGGTCTTGCCATGGGAATTTACATCTTCTAACACTCTATTCTTCACTTTTTAATATAAAAACACTGTTTGGGTTTGTTTTTTTTTTCTTTTAATTCACAGATTTTTGAAGCCTGTAAGAAAAATCATCATTTTCTCCCTCCCACTCTCATTCTGTTCCCTATTAATTTGATAAATGATAAAGATTGATTGATTGATAATCGATAAATATGTTTGTTCAGGCTCAGGTCCCGAGATGCAGTGGACAGGATGGAGTGAGGATCACAGGAATTCCTCAGCCACATAAATGTCCTGACAGGAGAGATTCCCAGGAGGTGACAAGGAAGCTTCACTACGTCTGCACATGGAATTACCTGCCCACAAAGAAACCATGCTCCTGCTGCTGATCACTTCCTTAAAATAGATGTAAAAATCCAGAAAGTGAGGCGGTGGTTAATTTTATTAACCATTTTAATAAATCTACCCTTTTGGAGTGGAGAGAGGAAAGGAGTCTTGAGGCTGTGAGTGTCCTGAGGAGGGGAGTGGGTGCCACAGAGGTGACTCCTGAATCCTGAGGCTCTGTGGTCCTTCCACACATTGATTCCCACATTCTGAGTGTGTCACAGGAGTGGGAAGTTTTGGAATTGTCCAGCTCCCAGCAGTTTGCAGTTACTCACGTCTTGGTACAAAACCTAATTGGGGGATTTCAGCACCAGCAAGACCAGTGGGGACAATGACTGTATCCAGCATTTCCCATGGCTGCTTGGGATTGTGGAGGCTGACATTAATCAATGTTCTGGTGTTGATTAGAGCTAAGCTTCATTAAAAGATGCTGGGAAAGCAAAGCATCCCAGATCAGCTGCAGAACTGAACCAACACTCTGGCAATGAGCGTGGAGCACAAACTGGGAGCTCTGTCCAGCCAATGGAACCCAACAAGATTTGTGTTTGGGATGCACCAGGCTTTAGGGATGCCCTGCTTTGTCTTTCTTGAAGTAAAAAAAATGCAATAGAAGGTTTTTAGTGGGAGTGTGCTGGGGGCAGCTCCTTCTAGTTACTTTGAGTGCAGAAAATCCAGGTGTGCTCCCTGTCACGAAGAACTTTCCTACTCCCCACTGCAGCTTTGTCTCTGCAGAGGATCCTGAGAGCATCCCCAGGAAACTCCAGCCATGGAACCCCCTCCTCTGAGGAAAAGGAGCTCAATTTCATTGCTGCTTGGCTTTAAGAGCTACAAAGCCTCTGGGAGGGTGGATTCAAGTTGGATGTCAGGAGGAAATTGCTCCCTGGGAGGGTGGGGAGGCCCTGAGAAGCCGTGGCTGCCCCTGGATCCCTGGAAGTGTCCAAGGCCAGGTTGGAACACCCTGGGACAGTGGGAGGTGTCCCTGCCCATGGCAGGGGTGGCACTGGATGAATTTTGAGGTCCCTTCCCACCCAAATCATTCCCTGATTCTCCATTTGCTCACATGGAGACAGACACACCTTAAACTGCATCCCCACCAAGCCACATTCAAACCACGTCTGCTGGGGTTCTCCTCCTAATTTTGGTTCCTCTTCTTTTAGAAACCATTTACAAGCTCAAAAGGAGGCAAAGAGCAGCTTCCAAAAAATACTTTTGCCTCCATGGATCATCCCCTTCCTCCCCTCAGGCTTCAGGGGAAAGTGATGCCACATCTGTGATACTTTGCCTCTCATTCAATACTCTCAAAAGAAAATTCTCTTCAGGAGAAAAAGTCATTTCCCTTATTACTTCTTTTTTTCCAGTTGTTTTTTTTTCCCATTCCACCCCATTTTCAGCCTTTCCAAGTCTGAAGCATCCCTCTACTTGCTGGTTTACTGGAAAAGCTGTTCACATCTATAAACAGCTTATTCTTCCTGATTTTATCTTTCTCCATTTTATTGTTTCCGGTTGTTTTGCAGTCTGGACGATGCTTCCACGGGGACTTTCCGAAGGAGAGAATCCAGAGTGACATCAAATAACATCCAGGAATAAAAGTGGGGGGTGATTATGAATGCATGACTACCTTTTACTGGAAGAAGTGAAACAGGCAGGAAGAAATTTGGGCTGGGTGGGATCAGCCTGGGAGAGCTCACCCTGAGAGTGACCAGCTCCTGCTTTGGGGCATTTTGATGGCTCAGGGAGAAAAAGATCAACCACAAAAATGCTCAAAACTCTCCTAAAAAGAGCTTTCAAGCCTCAAAGTTCACCTGTTTCTTCTCTCCAGGTGGGAATGAGGGAGGAAAGTTCCTCTGTCCTACAAACAATCTTATTCAACCCTTCTCCTTCCAGGATTCGTTATTTTCAGGATTTTAAAGCCCAATTTGGCTGCACATTGCTCCTCCTCGACACACTCCTAAAGTTTTCTGGGGGAAGGAAATGCCTTTAATCAGTTTGGAATCTTGGAAGCATCCCCCTAATTCCAAACCCCTCGGCCAAACCTTATAGATTCTGTTACGACTTCCGGAGTATTTTTTGCTCTCCGGTTCCTTTTTTCTCACTCCCCATTTAAGGAAAGTTCATCTGATTTCTGGAGGCTGCATCCACGACTTTCTGCATCTTTTTAAAACCCTTCCAAACCGAAGAGCTCACGTCATTCACTTATCAGATGGGAGGGTTTCCATCAGGAACTGAGGGATGAGAAGAGCTGCAATTCCACGGAGACACAAATATCTTGGGATTGGGATCCTCTGCAAGATGCAAACCGTGCAGGAGGAGCCCGGGGGTGTCCAAGAAACAACTCCAAACCCAAAGCACCCAAATTAACTCCTGGCTTTTTCTCTCTCGCTCCCTGCAGCATCCCAGCTCATCCCTGGCTCTGGAATGTTTCCAGTGCCACCAAATCCAAGCACAGAACTCCTCGAGGAGCAGCAGTTTTGGCACATGGACAGACCTCACCTGCTTTTCCCTTGCAGGTTTGCCTTCCTTTCCTTTGATTTCTCCCCAGGAAAATTGCTCAGATCTGCCTAAAGCAAGAACAATCAAGCCCTGTAAATAATCCTGTTTCTATAATTTGAAGGGTACAAAAGACACTTCCAGGGTTATAAATTAACCTCCAGCAGCATTTCAGGGTCACGTCTGAACATTTTTTTGGCATTTCTGCTCCTCCTCTGGCAAATTTGGGATTTTTTGTTTCATCTACAGCATCACTTTGTGCATCCACACCCAAGCTTAGAAGTCATGGCTGGAAAATCTGGTTGGGTTTTGTCATGCTTAAAAATTTTTCATATTTGTGGCTGAAGTTTAGGGGGAAAAGAGGATCCGTGTAAATTCTTCCACATGTCATGTATCAGCCTAAATTCTGGCATTATCAATAACCCAATTTTACCAAACAATACAAGTTTTAAAGGTGGAGAGGGGGAAGCAGAATTGGAAGGGGGTTTTGGGTTATGTAAAGTCACTCCAGAGCCACAATAAAATCAACCTCAATTTATGGTTTGGGGTGGTTTATTAGGTCCTGACTTGAGGTTTTAGGAACCTTCACTCAGTTCCTGAGTGTCACAGGGATAAAATACGGATGGCACATGTGGGAATGGGGACATTTTCCTGCTGAATCCCCCATTCACCTGGCCAAGCCAGATCTTCTGCAAGTCATTACCCAGCTGAGATCCCACCCAGAGCAGAGCTGACATCCAAGCCTCCAGGTAAATAAAGCTTTCAAAAGCACCAAAACCCAGCTGCTCTTCTTTCCTCACATCCCAGGGCTTTCTTTAATAAATCCCAGCCCAGGAGAGTGGAAAACAGAGTTGTTTTCTGCTTTTGGAGCATTTCAACCCTGCTTTTCTCAGTCTTTTATTCCCAAAGGCTCGCAGGCCTGGGTGCCAGGTCTTCTCCTGCCTCTTCCTGGTGGGAAGGACATTAAAGATGTGACCCCCCCTCCAAGAAATGGTCACGTCAGGAGGACAGGACTGGGACAGGAAAGGGCAGTGATCTTTTTTCTTGCAGGAAGCCACTGGGGGAAGCTGGATTTGGGAAGGGGATTTCTGCAGAGCTCCTAAATCCCACCTCTCCTCACGGCGGCAGCGCCAGATATTCCATCTGTGCTCACGGAGCACTCCAGGAAAACCCATTTGCCAGGCTTTAGGGTTTCTATAAACACAGCCTAAATGCAGCTCCGGGTGACAAATGCCCACGTCAGGCAGGGGCTGCCAAGTGCCAGAGTGGCATCCTGCCTGCAGCCAGGCACACGTGTGAGGCAGCGGCGCTCATGGAATTGCTGGACTTTTATGGGCATGGAGAGGGGAGGCTTTGAGCGCTCTGGGTTTCTGTGCATTGGGATGTGCTGGCTCAGATATCCCTCAAAGGTAGGGGCTGGCACAAAGCAGAGGCTCTGCCTGCCCTGGGATGTGCCATCCATCATCTTCCCACGAATGGATCTTCTCCCAAGTCTGTCCTGGTTTGTCCCAAAAGTAAATAAATAAATACGGACTCTAGTTCCAGGTTTGCATCCTTAGGTAATCGTGGGCAGTGGGTTTGATGCCTCAAGTTTGAGCTTTTATAATTTTTTAGATTCTGGGCTGCTTTAGTGGGTAGTTTTAGGTTCCATATTCAGTGCTGCTGAGCTCTCTGCACAGAGCAGGGAGACAAAACAATTCCTGCTCCAGCTCAGCACCAAGGACAACTTTCAGCCCAAGAACAAAACCAATGGTGAAGGGAGAAGGAAAAACAAGGAGGATGGAGCTTCACAAGCTGGAGCTGTAATTGGACAATGAACTCCAATGTGCTGATGGAGCAGAACTTATCAAAGTGTGAGGCCTCATGGCCGGGCATCCATTTTGTGCCCATTTTGGGGCACCTTGGCTGTGGCCCAGCCGGGCTCTGGTGCTGCCCAGATGTGCCCAGTGAGGCCTTTTAATAAATCCCAAATTTATCCTTTTAATAAATCTCTGCTTCATCCTTTTAATAAATCCCTGCTTTATCTTTTTAATAAATCCCTGTTTTATCCTTCTGCCCTGTCTGGTCCTTGTTCCAGGGCAGTCTCCAGAAGACATCAGATTTCTGTGGAAAATGATAGGAAGTGGTTTTTTTGAGGACAAAGAAAGGAATTCCCAGGAGGAAACTTCCAACTCACATGGCTTTGAGCGGCACCACCTTCCACTACCAAGACAAAACCCAGCCTTGAATCAGCAAAGCAAAACCCAAACCACTGCCAAAAAATGGTGGTGGAGGACTGCTGGAAAATGGGATCAGTTTGATTCCTGAATAGGAAGAAATAGAAATAGGAAGGAAAAGCTCTATTTTATGGAGTAAAAGCTGAGCATCATTTTGCATCCGGATTTGGAAGGGATTGTGACAAGCCTTAAAATACACAGACTACCTGAAAAACCTTGCACGTCTCACCCTCTCTCCCCTAAGGAACACCAGGACTCCAGAGCTGTGCCTGCTCTCTTTGAAGGGAACAGCAAAACTTGCATTGACAGAAACAAACCCGAGCCCATGAAGTGTAAACTCTCACAGGAGAGCCCATGTGCACTTCTCTGTGCACTCCCAGCCAAAATTCCTTCAGCACGCACCTGCTTTCTGTTTGTTTTGGTGAAAACATGGAAAATTTCGGGCTTTGCTCAAAAACAGCTCTGATTTCTCTGAAAAATAAAAGAAATCAAAAATAAAAAAAATTCATGTAAAGCATCTTTTGCTGATTTTTCTGTCCTCCTCTGGGTTTTAGTGGGGTCTCTATAAATCCCTCTGGTGGACCCAGCTCCATTTATTGCCAGCATTGTGCTCAGCTCCACGAAGGTCCTGCCTGCTTTGTTTGTTCCTCTGAGTCATCTCACAAACATTTCAGCACGAGGTCCAAAGACTTACAGGGAACACAGAGAAGCCAAAATCACCAGATGGAGAAAAGCACATCTTAAGGGGATGACATTTGGCATGAGAAGCAGAAGAGAATCAGGGTTTGGTTTGATCTGCCCCAAATTATCTCACCACTTCTACTCTGCAGGAAATTGTTGAGGTTGAACCAAAATCAGGGTCAAGTTTTAGATCATTTTCTCTTTACACATTCTTTCAGGACCCCACATTTCTCAGTATGCATCCTATTAATTACAAATCCATACACACACTCACATCCCATCTGATTATTTGGGCTTCAGCTGACCCTGCAGAGGGAAGCAGATGAAAGCAATAATCAGTTCATTCAGCTACAAAGAGAAAATTAAATAAAATTAAAAAAAAAAAAAAAAAGAAATCAAAGCTAGATAAACATATCCTGTTCTCATGGAAAACAACAACAAAAAGGGCTGAACTGGCAGGGGAATTAACAGAGCTCTTCCACACCTCTGTCAAAATGGGATGCTGGAATCCACGGATGGCAAAGGGCATGGAGTGGGGACCACGATGTCCCTGCTGTCCCCTGTGAGGGAGGCAGAACATCCCAGAGTGGTGCTGCCAAGGGCAATTGGGGTGATTGGGGTGATTGGGGTTGTTCTGTGCCTGGTGGGAGCTGCCAGGCCTCGGGCCCAGGCTGTTGATGCTGGAGCCTTCCCCAGAGCTCTCCTGGCTTTTCCTGGCAGCAGAGTGGGAGGAGGGTGGAGGGCAGAGACCCCTTTGCCAGCAGGGCCGGGCTGTTTCCAAAATGCCTCTCTGAAGCTGCAGATGTCACATCCCAAGCATCCCAGGGCTCACTTCTCAGTCCTCCCCTCATCCAAGATGGGAGGAAAAACAGGAGGAAAAGGATGGAACTTTCTGGAAAATTTCTCACTTAATGATATTTTCTGTTGGATGAAGGTGCTTCCCTAAAGATAATTCACAGCATTTACTACAGACCAAGGAGAGTTTCTGGCTATTTTAGACAACAAAATCCAGTTGTTCCATTGGTTGATTTAAAAATCCCAGCCTTTTCCATGTTCCACAGATTTATCAATCAGGTCTGTGGAGATTTTGGACATATTGTGATATTTAAAATGATTGTTGTTATTGTGATTTATTCTGATTATTAAAACAACCAGGGATGTCATCGTGGTAAACCTTTAGTGCTTGAGGGGCAGACCATGCTTCCCTCTCATCTGGGGGGCCACAAAGATGTCATTTCACCTGGAAAAATAAATTATTGTGCTGGATTGAACTGCCTGTCATCCAAAACAAGAGAAATAACTACAAATGGACCACCTGAGAGCAGGGAAAATCCAAAGATTTGCTAAGGAAGAGGAATTCCAGCAGCTGCAGAGCTGGGCCAACACACTTTGGAATTTTGTGCAGGAACGACTGCAGAGAGTTGTTATTAAGCTGAAAACTGTTCTCACCATGAATTCCAGGGAATGCAGGAGAGCCTGCAAGGGAAGAGCTGAGGAGAGCACATATCCCATTACATTTTTAACCACCCAGATTCAATTTTGAGCTCAACACAAAACCCACAAAGGGAAGCCAGGGAAGAACGAGCTTTTTCGAATCACGAGAAATGGGCAAATTTCAAATAAAATGCCTCCACCACCAGTAAAATCCCAAATTCTGCAGCAGCCTCATGCTCTGGGAAGTTATTTCCCCTCCAGCCATCCCCACTGAGCTGCTTCACTTTAATCTCAGATCGGGTCCATAACATCCAACATTTGCAACAAAATTCACTGGAATTGCACACAACTGGTGGAAGCAGGGCTGGATCCCAGCTCCTGTCACAGTCTGGTGCTTCCAGTGGGATTTTTTATTCTGCAGCAGCTTCTCCAAGGACAGGCCTTGACGTTGTGCAGGAGCCAGGGGCAGTGGGAGACGTTTTCTGTCACGGAGGAGGCTGGGAGTGAAAACCAGGGGCTGTGGGCAGGCAGCAGAGCCAGCAGAGCTCCAAGAGGCTCTGTTTGGATGATGTTTTTATGCCTCGCAAGAATCCTGACACAAATCGGGGCTGGAGCACCCTGGGGGTTGTGGGGATGCCTGGCAAGAGTCTTCCCTGCCACAGTTTATGGTGCAAGAGCTCCAGAAATTAATGTGGGGATAACGCAGCTGTGCATGGCTGGAGGGGCAGATTCCTGTTTGATGGGGGGATATGGATCCTCAATAAGTCAGGGAGGCTTTTCCCTGGCTGGGAAGTTTTCAGCCAAAATTTTGAATTAAAAAAAAAATGCAGTCACTTCGCACTTCACCTTCTTCAGGCAGATCCAGCAGATGAGAAACTCATTTTGGAAACTCCAACCCTGCAGGAACCCCACAGGAGGGAACAAACAGTGCTTTCAAATCTGGCCAACAGAGAGGGACCACAACCATTCCCATGGACCAGAACATCCCTGGGTATTTCCCACCTCAGTGATCCCACTGACATTTGGGGAGAGAAGAATTCAGCAACATTTTGGGGTCAAAATCTCATCAAATTTATCATTTCTCCTTGAGTCTGCTTGAAGATAAAACGTTTTCAGTCTGGACTGTCAAGGATGGGTGGATGTTTGTGGTGAGGGAGAATTTGCCACCCACTGCTTTTGCTTTGGTGTCCAATTTCTGTGGTCGCACTTTATTCAGTGACTGAAAGACACCAACATAAAAATAAATTCCAAGCTATAAAGTGGGATTTCCAGATAATGCATTATTCCTTAAGGGAAGAAAAAAAACCAACAAAAAGCACGGGATCGCTCTTTTCCCCTGCTTCACTGACCTTTTCATATTTTCCAGCATTTTTGAGGGATTTTTTATTTGCAGTGATTATTGGGAAGATCCCAATCCTCTTAGCTGTCCTCATAGGATCAGCTCCTCATCCAGTAGCACCACAGGCCTGAAACAAAACAAAACCAAAAGCAAAGATCGTTGCCAGTGATACAAAACCTCAAAATCTCATCTCAAGGATTGGTTCAGCCACCAGAAATTTGGATTCCGGCTTAGGCAAACCAGCCAAAAGCCTCCTGAACTGGTGAAATTCAGCTGGAGTTTCTGGAACTCTTGGAAGGAAGGAAGGATGGAGAGTTTTGGCCTTTTTTTCTGTAATTTTCCATGGTCCCAGACTGATGGCAGTGGGGTGGGGAGGAGGAGCTGCAGAGCAGTTTTGGGAGATGACCCAAGACCCTGCACGGTGGTGGCAGGAGCTGCAGGAGAGTCAATGCCCTCCTTTCCTTTCCTCCCCAAGCCTTCACCCCTTCATTTAGGTCAAAAAAAGAGGCTGTGCCAAGGTTTGCTGCAGTTTGGGGGCTCAGGTGTGATTTGATTTATGTTTCAGAAATATTCCAAAGTCATTGTGCTGCTCTCAAACCCAGTACTGCCAAAGCCTCCATACCCCATCCAAAACCCACACTGGACTTTCCTGTGAGTCCTTACACCTAAACACCCAAAAAATCCATACAAGGAGCATGACCCAAACCCTGATCTCACCTACATGAGCTGGGAATTACAGGAATTATGAAATCTCCTTTCCACTACAGATTCTCCATGCCTCACTTTGCATGAACACTTTGAAGCCCCTTTTATTCTCCTTTCTCTCATGGAAAAAAAGAGATAAATCATCCTCAGAGTGCTCAGAAGAGGCTCAGAGCAAAATCCCTCAGTGGGAATGAGGAGCATCATAAGAGAGCACTCACACATGTTGGAACCCAGAATGCAGAGAATATTTCTCTGCATGCTTTAAAGGA
>VZTB01005350.1:121590-135168 GCA_013397245.1 Thryothorus ludovicianus | reverse complement strand
CAAGGATGGGTGGATGTTTGTGGTGAGGGAGAATTTGCCACCCACTGCTTTTGCTTTGGTGTCCAATTTCTGTGGTCGCACTTTATTCAGTGACTGAAAGACACCAACATAAAAATAAATTCCAAGCTATAAAGTGGGATTTCCAGATAATGCATTATTCCTTAAGGGAAGAAAAAAAACCAACAAAAAGCACGGGATCGTTCTTTTCCCCTGCTTCGCTGACCTTTTCATATTTTCCAGCATTTTTGAGGGATTTTTTATTTGCAGTGATTATTGGGAAGATCCCAATCCTCTTAGCTGTCCTCATAGGATCAGCTCCTCATCCAGTAGCACCACAGGCCTGAAACAAAACAAAACCAAAAGCAAAGATCGTTGCCAGTGATACAAAACCTCAAAATCTCATCTCAAGGATTGGTTCAGCCACCAAAAATTTGGATTCCAGCTTAGGCAAACCAGCCAAAAGCCTCCTGAACTGGTGAAATTCAGCTGGAGTTTCTGGAACTCTTGGAAGGAAGGAAGGATGGAGAGTTTTGGCCTTTTTTTCTGTAATTTTCCATGGTCCCAGACTGATGGCAGTGGGGTGGGGTGGAGGAGCTGCAGAGCAGTTTTGGGAGATGACCCAAGACCCTGCACGGTGGTGGCAGGAGCTGCAGGAGAGTCAATGCCCTCCTTTCCTTTCCTCCCCAAGCCTTCACCCCTTCATTTAGGTCAAAAAAAGAGGCTGTGCCAAGGTTTGCTGCAGTTTGGGGGCTCAGGTGTGATTTGATTTATGTTTCAGAAATATTCCAAAGTCATTGTGCTGCTCTCAAACCCAGTACTGCCAAAGCCTCCATACCCCATCCAAAACCCACACTGGACTTTCCTGTGAGTCCTTACACCTAAACACCCAAAAAATCCATACAAGGAGCATGACCCAAACCCTGATCTCACCTACATGAGCTGGGAATTACAGGAATTATGAAATCTCCTTTCCACTTCAGATTCTCCATGCCTCGCTTTGCATGAACACTTTGAAGCCTCTTTTATTCTCCTTCCTCTCATGGAAAAAAAGAGACAAATCATCCTCAGAGTGCTCAGAAGAGGCCGTGTGCTGGCTCAGAGCAAAATCCCTCAGTGGGAATGAGGAGAATCGTAAGAGAGCACTCACACATGTTGGAACCCAGAATGAAGAGAATATTCCTCTGCATGCTTTAAAGGATCCAAACCCCCTGACAAATTCTACTTTTAACCTCTGTCCATGGAAAGGGCTTCCCAGGCTTTGGGATGAGACAGAATTATCAGGAATGTCAATTAGATAACAGCATAATGTGTAATTTATCCCAGGGTGAGAAATGGAGATTTTTGGGTTTGTTAGGATGGGAGGTGGATGGAGACAGGATGGAGGATCCTTGTGGTTTTTGGGTTTCTTCCTCCTCCTTCATCTCCTCCATGTCCTGCAGTGCTGGGGACACAGGTCAGGATTAGTGCAGAGTTAGTGAATAGAAATTGAGTTGGTTATTGGTAGAAAAGTAGAAATAATGCACGTTCTTGGTGCTAATTGGGTGAATTATCTTTAGGAGAACCTTGACTCTGTGTGCTGGAGGCTCTTTGGTGCCTTTGTCCCTCAGGCCAGGCTGGTGTAAAGCCTGGAGTGCAGAAATTGCTGATAAGGAGAGAATGAACAGCCTGGAGAATGAGAACAACCCAGAATCACATTTACCATTTTACTTAACAAGGACCTAAAGAAAAAAGTGGATGAAGATAAGATGGAGGATCCCTGTGGTTTTTAGGCTTCTTCCTTCTTTTTCATCTATCCCATATTCTGCAGTGTTGGGGACACAGGATGATTGGTCAGAATTAGTGTAGTGTTATGTGAATAAAAATTTAGTTAGTTATTGCTAGGAAAGGAGAAATAATGCACATTTTGGGTGCTAATTGGGTGAATTATCTTTAGGAGAACCTTGATTCTGTGTGTTTGAGGCTCTTTGGTGCCTTTCTCCCTCAGGCCAGGCTGGTGTAAAGCCTGGAGTGCAGAAATTGCTGATAAGGAGAGAATGAACAGCCTGGAGAATGAGAACAACCCAGAATCACATTTACCATTTTACTTAACAAGGACCTAAAGAAAAAAGTGGATGAAGATAAGATGGAGGATCCCTGTGGTTTTTAGGCTTCTTCCTTCTTTTTCATCTATCCCATATTCTGCAGTGTTGGGGACACAGGATGATTGGTCAGAATTAGTGTAGTGTTATGTGAATAAAAATTTAGTTAGTTATTGCTAGAAAAGTAGAAATAATGCACGTTTTGGGTGCTAATTGGGTGAATTATCTTTAGGAGAACTTTGATTCTGTGTCTTTGAGGCTCTTTGGTGCCTTTCTCCCTCAGGCCAGGCTGGTGTAAAGCCTGGAGTGCAGAAATTGCTGAGAAGGAAAGAATGAACAGCCTGGAGAATGAGAACAACCCAGAATCACATTTACCATTTTACTGAACAAGGACCTGAAGAAAAAAGCCTCCCCTGTCAAGGGAGAGTCCTGTGGGAGTGGGAGAATCCTACACACACATGCTGGGAGCAGCCCTGCCTCGCCGAGGGTTGCATGAGGTTCCTGCCCGCTGGATCCGTGTGTTCCTGGGGATGACGTATCGTGTTACTAATCCCCCTAATTGCATGTCTGGGCTGAAAACAGGCTGAGTTTTCCTAAGAAGTTACATTCTTAACAACATTACTCCAAGCGCTGTGGTAAAGCCGAGTCGATTTTTCAGCGATGCACGTAGGTTGTAAATCAGGGCAGAGATGCAGATAATGTTTACCTCGAAGCTTGTTTATCTGCCTCTGCCACTCATTTGTTCTGGGCTTTGCCAAAATGCAGCAACACGAGATAGAGGGACTGGAAAGGATTCCAGCTTTCCTTCTCCAGGCTCCTACTGCGTGGAGCGCTTCCAGGAGTGCAGTGCCCCAGGATAAACGCACACAAAACTCTTTTCCCAAAGAAATTCTAGCAGGGAAATGGACAACCAGATGGAGATTTCGCTTCTTTTCAGTATCCCAAATGCTGGGCCTTGTTGGAGCACATTTGGTCTCGAGTGAGAGCACATTTGAAGAGGAAAAATCCTGAGGGAAATCTTGGACGCAGCCCCTGCAGATGCGCCTCAGGGATGCGCGGCCCTGTCTTGATGTATTTTGGTGACGTGGGGGTTATTTTGGGTTCCAGCTTTGCTGTCTCGCTTGGAGCCGTTCCCTGGAGACTCCCACGAGATGCAGGAGTTGGGGAAGGCGAGACATCCCTGAGCCGCCGCCGCGCCGGCTCCGTCCCCTCCCACGGGGACCAGCAGGACAGCAGGGGCTGAGTCACTGGACAGGAGGACACGGCCCTGGCCCTGCAGAGCAAGATGTGCCCAGGCACTTGACCCAGGAGTGAAGCAATCTGGAAGGTGGAATTTTTGAGGGGAGTGGGCGTTGATTTTTCCGAATGGGATTTTATTTTTTTTTCCCCCCTCAGCAGTGAATATCAATCCTGCAATCTCCACTGGGCTCAGGAAATGACACACATGTGCATTGTTGCCACCTCCAGAAGGAGAGGGGAGGCTGCCTTTGGCCGTGGCCCAGCAGCAGTGAACACGCACTTTTGGGAAGAGCATGAGCTCACCATGGAAAGGCCACTTGCAGAGGGAAGCGAATTGTTCTCCTTTTAATGCCAGCATCTTCCCCAGAGCACCACGAAAACATGAAGGCACGGAGAAACTCTCCTTTGGAAACAGAGAAAGTTGAAGGAGAATCCTGCCCAGGAGGCAGCCAGGGCAGGGGTGGAATTTTGTGGGAGATTTTTGTGAGGAGTTGTCCCTTATTGTCCCCATTTCCCTTTCACCATCAGCACCAATTTGGGATGGGCAGCAACACCCAAGGTAAATTCTCTGATGGATTCAGGAAGAATTTCTTCTTGGAAAGACTTGTTAAGAATTGAAATGGGCTTCCCAGGGAGGTGGTGGAGTTCCTGGGAATGTTCAGGGAAGGCCTGGATGTGGCACTCAGTGAGATGGGAATCAGTCAGAGGCTGAATTTGAATATTCCCCTTTCCAGTGGCTTCTCCTCCTTCCTCAGACCTCCATCCACCCTCTGCCGGACTCCACCAGTGGAGCCAACCTGCATTTGTCACAAATGGATTTATCCAGGATTTTTTTTTCTTTTTTTTTTTTTCCTCTCTTAGCTTAGAGGGTAGCAGAGAAATGAAGGAAAATCCTCAATTTTCAGGTACCTGAAGTGCATTTGAAGGTGTGACGCCCCTGGATCAGCCACAGCCGTGCCAGAGGAACGAGCTTATTGCAACACAGGGGAGGAAAGATTTGTGCATCACTTCCCAGCAGCAAATGCTTTTCCTCTCCTGGGTCTTGGACACTTCAAGCCTGGAAAAAAGTGGATTTTTACCATTTTTAAGTGGTGAATTTATGATACTTTGTATTTTCAGAGATCACTCATAAACCCGACCCTACAATTTTCCATCTCCCTTCATTTACGCTGTCCTATTTAAATTACCAAGATCCACATCAACAAAAATCCTTTCAAGGCAATTTTTTGTCATCAAGTTCGTTACAGGGCAAAGAACTAATTATGAACAAGTCTCAATGAGTCCTTTTCCACCCCACACGCAGCTGGAGCAATGACAGGGATGTGTTTGCATCTCGCTGTTGCTTTGCTGTGAATAATGGATTTCCTGTTTGCCAGGACTGATGAGCTGGAGAAAATAATGACAATAAAAAAAAAAATATTGGATAACTGGCCAGAAATCCAGTGTAATGTGCTTTTTAAAGAGACTGAGCTTGAGTGGTAAATAAAATTGGAGCCCAGACTGGCTGTTTTTTATGTCAGAGCCAAGTGAGTTCAGCTCTGGACAACATCCAGGGAACCTTTCCTGCTTGGGAGAGGAATGACAGGGAAGGTTTGATGAGATTTTCACTCACACAGGTAAAGAGGGAGAGGTTGGATGCAGGGAGTGGCTCCTGCTTTGTTCCGAGTTCACTGGTGGTGGCCAGATCCACCAAAACCCCTAGAAATTTTTGGGGGATTATATTTTTCCCCACATCCAAGAAAAAAAAAAAAGGATGAACAAGCACTTGCATTGATCTCTACAGAGAATCTGAGCCCTGTTCTCCATGAACCAAGCCCAGGACTCATTGACAACTCAGATGAAAATCGGAGACCTCAGCAACTCCATCTGGCCCCCCAGATTTAATCTTCCTTCCCCAAAGGAAGCTCCTCCTTTGGATGCTGCTGGAGCAGTGTCATCCCACTTTTCCAGACCCAGCTGGTTTGGTGTGCCCCAAACCAACCTCTGAGGTGTTTCCCTCCCCTTCCTTGATTGCTCAGTGCACATTTTTGTGGGCTAAATTAATGCATTTTTGCAAGTTGACAGCTCATTTACAGCCTCAGATGGTCAAAACCAAGGAATTTCTCTTGGCCTTGGGTTGCATTTTGTGGGCAATCCATGAAATTGTAGCCATGGGGGAGAATTTCTCTCCACCACAAACCTGGTCCCCCTTTTCTCAGTCAGACAATCTCATCAGATTCTGCAGGACACTCATCATTAATTAATGACACGCATTTTTAATGAATTAGGCACTCCTTCCATTCCCAGATTCTCCTCTTTCTCTCGCCAAGCCCTTGGGGGATTTTCCAGCAGTGACCCAGGGCAGGGTGAGGTGGCAGAGGTGACACCAGCAAAGGGGGGACAAAGGAGGAGTGAAAATTTACCTGTCCCACCCCTCTGCCTTCCCCAGGCACTGCTGGGAGCCTCTGGGTGGTGGCATCTCCCAAAGCAGCTCCCAAAACACGGAGGGAATATTGATACCAGATGGGAAACCGTGGGAGGTATTTAGGGAGCTGGAGACACTTCCTGGAAATCCAGAGTATCTTCCCCATTTCCCCAACTCCTCTTCTAAAATAAGAGATGCTAAACCCTAAGAGAAGTCCTCCTACTCACTATTTTAGGATTTTTTTCCCTTCCTGCTTTTCTTGCTTCTTCCATGTTCCTTTTCCTTAAATGCCCCTGATTTTTCCAGCTCCAGAGGTTAATTTCTCTCTCTGACATTTGGAGGTGTCTTTCCCTTCTTTAGAATATTTTTCTCCCTGCTGATATCTGAGGTCTTCCTAAAAGTCCCTGCTCATCCTGAGACCCTCAGCTATCCTATGAATACAGCAGAGAGCTCCTGTCTAACTCTACTTTTAATCAGGATTTCACAATATTCAATAAAAGAGATTTTTTCCTGTAAGTGAGAGCACTGGGATAGCAAATCCAGGAGATAAGGCTGGAGTGGGGGCTCAGATATTTTATCAAACTGAATCTGGTAGACACTGAACAAAATGGTTTAAAGGTTCAGAGTCCTTTCAAACTCCTTCTTTTTTTCCAAGTCACGGCAGAGAAAAAGAGCCATTTGTTAGAAAAACAGTGTCAGGGAAGGTCCGTGTGACATTTGCCAATGTTACATCATCAAAGCTAAATCTCTGACAGATCTGTAAACAGCAACTTTTCACAGAGATGTCGGCAGAGCCTCGAGCTTGTGCCTTTCAGCACAATGTTCCTGCATCTGCAGCGGGGAGAAATTGGATGGAGCAGGACCCAGCCTCCTCACACCTCCCATGTTTGGAATTTACATCACAAAACCGAGGTTTCCCCTTAAAATCAGAATAAAATATTCCAGCCTAGGGCAGGCTGCACGTTGAGGGTGGGAGTGCTCCTCAATCCCACATCTCAGGCAGCAGGGTGGGGTTTGGCTGGGAAAGGTGATCCCCACTTCCAAAATCACATCCTGGGAATTATCAGGAGATGAGGATTGAAAAGTCACCTTTTTCCTCAGTGCTCTCAGGGGCAGAGGTTGCAGTGAGGGGCTGGGGAGATGTGAAATGAATTGAAGCCATCCTTTACCTATCCCAGGATTTTCCAAAATCTCTTCCAACCTTCCATGGTTACGGACCCAAAGCAGGGCCCTGCTCTGATGGGGAGGGCAGGACTTGGCTTGTTCTGCTTATCCAAGGATCAGGTGCATTTTAATTTGAATAAACAAGAGCTTAAGATATTACAAAACCCTTCCAGGAAGCTGAGTGCAAACACCTTACATTTATTTTCTGTTTTTCTTCCCTACCAGTCTGATTTCTCTGCTCATCTCCTGTGTTGTCTCATTTAAATATGAATTAAAATAAATCCTTCCACTCCAAGCTTTGACTCCAGACCCAACATCTAAACACATCTCATGTGAATCTGCACTGTAATTAAAGGGATTTGCCAAAAACACGAATTTCTGTCATCTTTCTGAATTTCTGCTGCTGTTTTTCCTCTCTCTGGGACACACATTCCACTTGCTCTCAAAAAGTGAGATTTTATTCCTTTTTTTTTTTTCTCTCAGAGTAATTTTAAGCTCCCATTGATTTGCAGAGGAACTCAAAGGATGTGCTGACACCTCCCAAGGTTGTGCCCAGCATCCCCAGGATGATTTTCCATGTGAGAAATCCTGCTGGAACTGCAGCTGAAGTGACAGGCCCTCCACAACAGCAGATTTTCACTTCATCCATATTTATAGCAAAATGGAAACAAAATGTGCTTTAGAATAAACAACAGAATTTCCAGACTCAGGCTGATTTTCTAGCTTTGGTAAATTCCCAACCAAAGCTTTTCACACTGGGAGCAACCAGGGAAAGGCAAAGCAGGGAAAGTGAATTTCCAGTGGGAAAGCGGTCACTGATTTTAACAGCATCAAGTTTTGCCCAAAAACCTCTACAAAAACTCTATAAACTGGGAAATAGTAATAATAATAATAANTGAACACTGCAAAATTTGAAACTGAGTTCCAGAATGAAACTTGATGTCAGGGTGAACCACACACTTACAATGTTTGTGGTCGTGTTTGCAACCTTATTTTATTTGCATAAGCTCAAGAAGGGACAGCTTGGCCTGGTGAGCATTTGCAGAAGAAGGGATTTACCCAAACCCAATTGAATCAACAGCGGCCGAGCGTCATCGCAGCGGCTCCTTGGGTTTTTCCCTTTCGTCATACGAGGAAGGTGAGAGAGCAGATGTGACCACAAAGTGTGTCAGCAAGGATTGTTTGGTTAGAGTGGATTTGGGCTGCAGGAATTCGGTGATAAATCCCAAGGGAACAGGGTCCAAAGCGTGGGAGCTGCTCGCTGGAGAGGAGGAGAACCAAGAGTCCATCCTGTGAGGAGCAGCTGAGGGAGAAAAGAGGTTCAGGGGGAATTTCTGGCTCTGCACAACTCCCTGCCAGGAGGGGACAGCCAGGGGGGATTTGGGGTCTCATCCCAGGGAACAGGGACAGGAGCAGAGGGAAGGGCCTCAGGCTGGGCCAGGGCAGGCTCAGCTTGGACAGCAGCAGGAATTTCCCCATGGAAAGGGCGCTCAGGAACTGGAAGTGCCCAGGGAGCTTTGGAGTGCCCATCCCTGGAGGTGTCCCAGGAATCCCTGGGGGTGGCACTCAGAGCTCTGGGCTGGGGACAAGGTGGGGATCAGCTTTGATTTGATGGTCTTGGTGGGCTTTTACAATCTCAATGGTCCTGGGATTCTAACTAAGGGCAAAACAGAAAAGTTGGTTTGATGGCCCATGGAAATGTCCCCTCTGCCACCAGCAGGGTGATTGGGATGGGAATGATAAAAGAAACATCTTCCCTGGGTAAAATAAAATTGGCTTTTCCCAGGTTTGGGTAATAATGTGGATAACACTTTGGACTCTCCTTGAAGCTCCCATGAGAGGCTCTCACCAGGCTTCCCAAACATTTATCCTCCGGTCACACAGGAGGGTCCCACCCCACGTCTGTCCCATATCTTAGTGAAGGAGAAACTGCTGGAAGCTGCTCAATGCTCTGGACAATGATCTAAGCAAGACTGAGATCCCTCAGAACTGCATTTAAGTGAAGGAAGCCTCAGGAATTACCAAAATCACTTGAGAACTCAGTTGATGTGACAGTGCTGGTGACTCAGGTGACAGAGGGTGTGGTATGACCTGGACACCTGACACTGTTTTGGAAGACATTTTGGTGGCTTCTTGACATCTGAAAAATGTGAAGATCCTCACTAGGAAGGACCCAAAGCACCCTTTTGGTTTCAAATCTTGTGTGACCCAAATCAGCTCCTTCCTCATTTTGCTCAGGAGGTGGAAATTTTCCTTGGAACCCCAGCCTGTAGAAACGCCAAGGAAGCCGAGAGAAAAACAACAGCAATAATAAAAACAAATCAGAAATTATTAGAATTATAAATCAGAAATGTGCAGGGAGGTGTAACACCCTCAGAAGATGCTGGGGGTGATGTCTCGGGGCTGGGATCTACAGGAATCATCTCCCCTTGTCTTCCTGACACCCCCTCGTTACTCATCCCTCTGACGCCTCAGCGCATCCTGGATTTTCCGGCGTGGCTCCACATGGCGTGTAGGCAGGGACACAGGGAAAAGGCAGCACATCCATGACCCCAGCCATCATCTCCACGTGCTGCAGGGTTTGGGGAGCGTGACTCAGGCCCTGAGCCTGCCAGCTTGTGAGGATGAGCAGACCCACCATATCTGGAGGTCAGCACAGGAGAAACCAGCTCGGCCGGCGGCCGCAGCCCGGTTCCACATGCTGGGAACAGCTGCTCCAAGAAATGCAGGCACTTCCCAGCCCAAAGGAAACTCATCTCCACCCCCAGCACCTCCCAGGCTCTGCAACTCGCCCTCCCCAGCAGCAGCATCTTTGTCCCATGAATTATCCCGGGCTCCCTCGTTGCCTTTGACTTGGGCCAGCCAAGCTCCAGGGCATGCTAAATTCAGCCCCGCATTTATTATCCTAAAAAATGTGGGAAATAGGAAGGGTTGTAATTTCCCAAATTACTTTTCTTCTCGCTAACAGAAGCTGGCAGCAAATATATTTCAAATGTAAATATTTAAATACTTACTTGCAAGCACAATTACCTTTTTTTTTTTTTTTTTGTCCGTGACTTGTTTCATTCAGAAGCTAAAAATACTTCCTCAGGAAACAAATGTCTACTCTGGATTTTGGGGAAAATTTTTTAAAATCCTTTGCCTAATAATTTTACCAAGAGTTAATTATTCCAAGGGTTAATAATTCTAACAGTGTTTTTCCTGCTTTGGGGGAATCAGAAAACACGTGGATATGAAACAAAACACGTTGCAAAAAAAAAAATGTTGCAGCGTCCAAAAAGGACAATTCTTGTTTATAACACCCAGATTAACGTCATGAGGTTCATTTAGCCTTCAGCTTTTCCTTGGCTCCTCCTGAGCGTGGAATCGTTCCCCTGAACGCCTGAGAAATGAACAGGCTTCAACATTTTTATTTATTTGGATGAGCACGGAGTGAGGGGGGAAAAAAGGTTCCTGCCTGCTCTCGAGGCGGAGAAATCGCTGTCGCTTCTTTCCCCTCGCGCCGGCCGTAAAACGTACAGAAATGTAAAGCAATAAAAATTTTACGAGGGGTTGTTTTTATAATGTTTACCAACCTCCTGCCTCTCTGACGCTTTCCAGAAGATAGGATTTTAATAGGGCTTCTTTCAGCCCATAAGGGAAAATCCCAATTTTAGGTGTTTTTCCTCGCGGTGGTTTTTCTGCAGTCTGCTCCCCTAAATTTCTTCCTCTGTCCCTTTGGCTTCTCTGTGAGCTTTTGGCCATGGAAATTTAAAATATAACATAGATGAGAAATAAAATGTCAGTGTGAAATATAATGTAAAATATAACCTAGATGTAAAATATGACAGAGATGTGAAGCATGATATAGATAGATGTAAAATATAAAATGGATGTAAAATATGATACAGATAGGTGTAAAATATAACATAGATATGAAATAAATATACATGACAATGTAGATAGAAAATACAATTTAGGTGCAAAATGCAGGTGTAAAATGTGATGTAAATAGAAGATCAAGTCTAGATGGAAAATACAATTTGGGTGTAAAATATGATGTAAATAGAAAATACAATTTAGGTGTAAAATGTAGATGTGAAATACAATGTAAATAGAAGATCAAACCTAGGTGGGAAATACAATTTGGGTGTAAAAAGTGATGCAAATAGAAAATAAAATATGGGTAGAAAATATGATGTGGATGTAAAGTACAATTTAGATGCAAGAATAATGCAGATGTAAAGTGTCATGCAGAGGTAAAATACAACGTAGATGTTAAGTATCAAGAAGGTGTAAAACCTTTACATTTCATCAACAATTAGGAAGCTTAAACTGGGGAAATAAATGCTTAGAAAGCATTTCTAAGAAATTAAATTATTAAAGTTATTCATTTTGCCGCTGCTTTGAAAAAATCACAACATCACAACAAGCTTGACTCCCCAAATTTCGTAGCGCAGCAATTTTATTTTTAAATCCCATTATTATGAATGACCGCCCGGATTTCTCCGAACAACCCAAATCCATCTTTGGCTGTCTGCAGGGGCAGGGGATTTCTCCTTTCCCTACAAGAGCTGTTCCTCAGCCCGAGGTTGATCCTGATGGATCCACTCGGATTCCCAAGGCTCCGTGAGCCCTGCGCCTGTCCTGTGTCCCCTCTGACGTGTTTACAGGAATCTTGATTTACACCTTCCAGGTGTTTCTCTTGGAAAACAGCCCTGCCCTGGGTTTACACATTTTTCCAAGATGTTTGTGGTCATCAGCAAACTCCCCCTGTTTGTTACAGGAGCGAGGGGGTGTCATTTCCGTATGGAACACGCCGGTGGAATTTGGATTTTTTTTATTTTTATTTTAAAAAGAACCAGGTAATTTATTGACAAAATTAATAAAATTCCCCAAATCCATGTTTTAAATTAAATGAGGTTTCTTTGGTCAGAGCCTGGGTGTCAGTCTCGTGCTTGTGGTGCACTTTTCTTGATGCACAGCTGCCAATATTTAACCTAAAATGGGAATTAAATGCCTTTTATAGTTGTGCTTTTCACCTTTTTTCTTTTGAAGAACCCAAATTATTATCACACAAAAAATGAATGCTGTTTATACCACCAGAAAATAACTTATATTTTTATATTTTATAACATCCAGCTGTACTTTCAGTGCAAAGCTTTTTGCAGAACCAAGGCAGGGCATATTCTGAGGTTGTCAAAATGCTAAAAATAAAACAAATTTCTTGCAATTTATTTTTAATTCGATGTAAGTTTAGCATCGATTTTCAACGCTGGATTAGCACTGCCTTTTCATTCCAGGTCAAAAGCCAGATTTTGTTTCAGGAAGGCTTAGAAAGAAAAACTGTCATTTATTAGAGGGGACAAAATAACTCAGAAAATTGTTATTTTAATTCAGAAGGGAAAATATTTTCTGGGGCTGAGTTTGCCTTTGCAGGAATAGCAAAACCTTCTCCTTTAGCACTCGGATCTACACAGGTTTTCCACATCCCAGCAAAATGTTATCAAAATTATAAATACACAGTCCAGCAATATTCTCAAAATAATAGATTTTAATAAAATATTAGAATGACCCTTCAGCATTTTTCCCAGATAAATCTGCACTGGAGTCCACAGGATTTATCTGCAAGAGAAGATAATTAACTGAAAGAATTTAGCTGTTAATTTTATTATTTTTTTAACAAAGCTCTTCACCAATTTAATTTTATCCACATGCTCGTTGGACATCACGAGCTGAGTTTGGGCTCCCTTAGAGACAAAAAAAATCTGGTGCAGAACTGAGATGAGAAATGGGAAAAACGAGTGCAGCAGAAATTGGAACGACATCCGTGTGAGAAATGGGAATAACTGCTGGGAAAAATCCCAGCAGCGCCAAAGCCAGGCAGAAATCCTTGCCCAGAGCCTCCCACATCCCCTGCAGTGCCCAGAGACGAATTCCCAGGGAAAATTACTGGAATATTCGTGGGCTTTCCTGAAATGAAGGGAAGAAAAGCAGCGATTGTTTGAATTCCAAGCACTGCCAGCAGAAAGGGAATCTGGAAACGCTGGTTGGTTTATCTAAGGAGAGCTGGAAATTCGGATTTATTCTGTGAAAAAAGTGAAAAGTTTAATTCTCCGTGCTCATCCAACCCCAAACTCCTCGTGCAAACCCCAGCAACCCTTCCTTGGAGGGATCATCCCAACCGAGCTCTTCCCGAGGCAGCTTTCCTTGGAATTAGGAACCAAATCCCGGCAGCATGGTGTAAAAATAAGAATATTAACAATCCCTCAGCTCTAAAGCCAGAAAAGATTTGAGGGTTGTCAATGTATGGTAAATTGGGAGGCAGATTAGAAGCTTTACTTTCGAACCTCCAAACATCTGAAACCTGTTTCCTGTTTAAAAAACATTAAAAAAAAGAGAGAGAGAAAAAAAATCAAATCTAGGTGGATGACCTCAGGCAGGATTTTTTTATTATCATTATTATTATTAACAAATGCAAATTGTACATCATCGTGGCAAAAAAAAATAATTTAAAAATTAAAAAAAAAAAAAAAGGAAGGCCGCTCTTGGTGGTCTCGATCCCTTTTGTATATGAGAGAAAGGGGAGGAAAAAAAACCAGAAAAAATAAACTTTACCTTCTCACTTTCAGGGTGGGCAGTGCCACTCGGGCGGCGGGGTCCTCGGCTCTGGGAAGTGTTAGAGCTGTCACCGAGGCCCCGGTCCCAGCGGCT
>VZTB01005350.1:106547-120912 GCA_013397245.1 Thryothorus ludovicianus | reverse complement strand
GAAACCACAGAATCATTAAATTTACCTTTTTCTCATTGTCTTTGGGAAACCACAGAATCATTAAATTTACCTTTTTCTCCCTGTCTTTGGGAAACCACAGAATCATTAAATTTACCTTTCTTTCCCTGTCTTTGGGACACTGATTTCATACTGGACATCAGCCACAAGGTTTGAGGGTTGTGCACAGGAGAAAATTCTCTCTGACCTCAAAAAGAGGGAACACAGGTTGGGTATGATCTAGATAGTCAACATGGAAAAAAAAAATAATCAAGGATTTTTTGGCCAGTCAATCCTATGCCCAACCAGTAATTTCGGGAAATTGCAGGTCTGAGAGGTGCACAGGTGTTAATTCATAATTCAACAAATCATTAAAATCTCTAAACTCTGTAAGCCAACTCTTACCCACCCACTGATGCCCTCGAGCTGTGAATCAGACACAAAATTTATAGCAACGCATTTATAACTCCACATTATTATAAATAATTTGCCCTTTATTGCAAATAAATCAGCCTCCTTCGCCCCAAAAGCCGTTCCTGGGACGTGGCCTGGAGAGGAGCATTCCAGGGTGCCCTGACACCCAATTCCCAACAATCTCAGCAGTTATTTTTTTTTTTCTAATGAGCGATGACTCCGACATTAAGAAAATCAATTAATCTTCGATAGGCTCTTTCAAATGAACCCTCATATTATCTGGCTATGCCCTAAGCCGGGATAGTTTAGAAAATGCCAGCTCCTATCTTATCTTGTCACTTCTTACACTGATGGGGGAGAAAAATAATGGCTGCGAGAGCCACAGGGGAGGATAATTAGTAAAATCAAGTGACTCGATGTTTGTTTGCCCGGCAAAATGAACTTTTACCCCTCCACAGCCACTCCTCCCCCCAGTTTTCACCGTCTTATCATCCAGCGTTTGACATGACAGGTTAATGAGGAAACCCCCAAATTAGGCTTCTGCAGCTAATTGTGGCTCTGGGCTGGGAGGGCTCCCCAGGAAATCTGAGCTCTGAGGGGATGCAAAGGCTGAAAAGTTACAGAAACTCTCACATACAGACACTAAATTCCTAAATTTATTATTGCTTTGAATTCTGGGGGGGGAAAAACACAGATTTTACGTGATCTTGACCTGAAGAGCAGTTCTGATTTCTTCTCTTTTCATGCATTGCACAATTATTTTTTAAGGTGGCTGAAGCACCTCCGGTCTCCACAATGCGCTCCATCAGAAAATGCAATTTTTAGACCAAAATGCAAAAAATTTGGCCAACTGAAGACAAACTCTTGCTGTGGGTGTGAGTGGAAAGAGAAGCACGTGGTGGGCTCTCCCTGAAAATTATCCAGTGGTGGCACGAAGAGATGTCCCTGTGCTTGACATCACCCTCTGCCACCTCCCAGCTTCTCCCCGAGAAATCTAGGTCTGCTATTGATTGACATTTCCAGGGATGATGCTTTCAGGGCATTAATTTTGTTTTAGGGATGAGTAGGGATAATGCAAAATTTGGGGCTGGGTTTTGCCAGCTTTTTGCTGGTTTTTTGGATTCAAAAGTGAAATGTCCTTGATGAGTGAGATGTGGCCCAACCCTTCTGCTCTCAGCAGGGCCTCCCCTCCTCAGTGACACAATATTTTCTCCCCATCAGATTTATTCCTTCTCTTCTTCCTCTCTGCTCCCCATGCCAGCATCTCTGCACACTGAGACCACCACAAAATGGGATCTTCCTACTGAAATTTTATGCCAGCAGGAAAATCAGCTCCTGTCCCACATAGGGAAACGCTGGAGCCCTCAATGACCCAGGAGCATGGAGGTGAGTGAGGAAAAATCACTTTCTCCAGCTGCCTTTTCTCCATGGAAAAGCTGACACAATTTAATGGCCATTTTTTGGTGATATCCCATTCAGAAAAGCTGCAGCTCAGATTTTTCTCCAGAAATCTTCATTTTACACTGTGTGAGGTTATTCCACGTTGTCCACCCCAATTCCACGAGCAGCACACAGGGACAAAATCTCAGAATAAACCCCTCAGCCAATTTTGCATCAGATTTCCTTCCCAGCCCCTGGATTTATTGACATTATAATGGGCAGCCCACACAAACTGCAGCCACGGGGCCAATTAACTGCACAGACAACACCAGACATTTGAGAAGTTGCTAAACTCGGTCTTGAAAATGATCTCTGCTTTCTCCCTGTAAAAGGATCTCGCTCTGTCATCGTGTATTAAACTGGAAAGCTTCACTTGGAGAGCAGCACAAACTCACATCCTGATAAGGCCTCACACGGAATTTCAGCAGATCCTGTCTCCTGTGGCTTCAGTTCATACCTGCCATGGCAATCTGAGGGGGATTTGCTGAGGGAAAAGTTGCTGTGGATGCCGTAAGAGATTTCTTGGTGTGTTTTCTTTATGTTTTCTGCTAATAATTGATGTCAGGTTTCCAAGGCAGTGCTGCTGAGTAGACGCTTCCCAAGGAGGAAGTGGAGTGGGACCTCAGAGCTCTCCTCAACCACCAGCTCTGAGATAACATGGATTTAAAAGCAATATTTGAGTCCTGTTCCCAAACAAGATCCAAGTGTTGGACGCGGTGATCTTGGAGGTCATTTCCAGCCATAACAATTCCATAATTCCATGACTGTCTTCATCAATCTGGACATCAATCAATCATTAACATGAAGTCCACCCCAGCAAGCCCTTGATATGATTTTTCATAAACACAGAAGCAAAATTACCTCAGCCGTGCTTTTCCTCCCCAATTCCAAAGCGGAGACTCAAATTGACCGAAACATTTGGAAAAAGTTGTGTTGATTTCTCTGAATTGTTCCCCCATCAAAAGCCTTTTGAAGGTCGCCACCTTCTTTTTGACATTCGTGGAAGCGTTGCAGATAATGCCGTGGATTCCTTTATTTTAAAAAAGTTCAAAGGTCCATTAAGGCCTTCCATGCCATACAAAAGGCTCAATCCAACGGAAACCATTTTTCTCCCCCAATTGTTTGGAGAGGCAAGAGAACCAAACAATCTGTTATTCACACAAATCTCCCCAGGAACGCGTTTCCCGTGCCCAAGAGGTCCATGCTGAGACCTAAAAAAATAACCTTTCCACTGGGCTGCTCAAAAACATTAAATTTACCCATAAAGCAAGAGTTTTATATGAAAATCTGGGTAACGTTTGTAGGTATTTGTGGTAGGTGAGAGTTGGGATCACGGGGAGCAGAAGAAAACGCTTTGTCTGAAATTCAAGTCCATGTTTTGTACCTCAAGCTCATGGCTTCAATATGACAATGTAGAAAAATAGACTGAAATAACAGAATCGGTGTGGGCTGGCCATTTTTCTGGTGGAATTGTCCAGTTTTAAGCCAAATCTTTGCTTTCCCACCATGAGGTTGGATAACAACTGCTTTCGGCGCTTTTGAAGGGACCTGCCTTGAGCAGAGCTCGCTGTTCCTCCCTCTCAGCTCTCCAAGTTGCCCTGTGTAATACCAATGTTATTTCCTTGATATTATAAATAGGATTTGGGTTGAATATGAATAAACTCATACCCCTCGGTATGCTTTGTAACTCTAATCAGCGTTTTCCTGCGAAAAGAAAAGGGCAAAAAAAAAAAAAAAATTAAAAAGGACGAATGTTTATGTGGAAAATAAAGAGGTGCTAATTTTATCTTGTGAAAGTGGGTATCTCCTTACGTCCCTCCAACTTCGAGGAAGATAACCAGAATGTATTATATCATCTAAATCCAGCATCCTAGGAGATCAAAAGGAATAATGTACACATCTGCCAGGGCTGATTGAAGTATTGCTGGTGCTCACTTCCGCTTCTCTAAGTATGTGTTTCATTGATAGACGGAATTTGCCACCACCATGAAAGAAACTCCGAGTCCTCTGTTTGTGCCAGTTGATTTCTGTGATATCTCGGGGGCTTTTAAAATAGGGCTCCAAAATAGATGTGCCCTTGTCACCCCTGTGTTTAAGCTCTCTCCAACAGGAAATGGCACGGGTTCAAATTTTTTTTTCTGCTAGAAGCCACACGGAGATAGATAAGAATCATGTCTTGTCTATGACTAAGCATTGACATTTAAATGTTTAAATTATAGTCAAAATGATCCATGGTGAACCCACCTGAGACTATTTTTCTTTGTCTAAAGTCCTACTTTCGAGCCTCTTGAAAGGGAAGGTGGAGCTCTCGGGGTTGTGACATGACCATGTTATGGGAAGGAAATGGAAGTTTGCTTTATTGTTGGTCTTCAAAGACGGTTCTGCTACCGTGCACCACATCATCTCCACCAGTTTATCCCTGGTTTCTCCATCCTCAGGATGGTTGGCTTAAAGCACCAGGTTTAAAAGGCAGGATGGATGAAAAAAGGCTTTGCCAAATCCCAGACGTCGTCTTCAACACGCCTGGAAAAAAAAAAAATTAAAAAAAAAATGAGTGGTATTTCCTTGGAACTGCTGTTTCTTCTAGAGGCAGAGGGCAGCTGGAGGGGTGAGGAGGGCTGGGATGTTTATGAAGTGTGCAGGGAATTTGGGAGGAAGCTCAATGAAGGAGGACAGATGGTTGGGGGAGCTGGCAGCGTGACACTGAGCCTTTCACTTCTGGGTCACCCGGTTCAAGCGCAGCCTTGGTCAAGGGTGGCACGGAGCCATCTCCAGCAAGAGGCTGTTCCTGAGAAACGTGGCTGGTGAGGAGCAGCTCCTCGCAGGATGGAGAGGGGCACAGCACTTTTTATTCCTGATCTGTTGTGGAGACGTTTGGGGAATGTGAGGGATGCACAGCGGGGACCGGGTCGGTGGCACAGCCTCGGTGACATTGTCCAGGCACCACCTGTCCAAGCCAAGGGCAGGGATCCCCACGGGATGCAGGTGCTGCTGTGGGTAGGAGGGAGCATCCCCAGAAAGGAGAACTTGTGTCCAACTGCTGGCCCCAGCCTCGCATCCCAAAAGGGGAAATCTCCCCTCACAGCTGTTTAATTCCTGACAATGTTCCCGTTTTCCCCACGTGGACCCATGGACCAGCACCTCCTTTTATTCCTGGAAAACAAGAAATCCCTTTTGTACGCTCAGATCCAACCTCACTGGAACTGTGGCCTCACAGGAACATTCCTGGTGTGCTGGGAGATCACTCCATGTTTTAGCCTTGCTCTATTGTAATTCTTTAATTTCACTCTAAAGTACCCAAGGTTTGGAGGAGTTTGGACTTTTAAGTTGCAAAATAATTTTTCTCATCGCTCTTGGATTTTAGTAAGTGCAGCAGAGGAAGTGAAATGAAGGGAAGTGAACGGAAGGAAAAGGAAAAGGAAAAGGAAAAGGAAAAGGAAAAGGAAAAGGAAAAGGAAAAGGAAAAGGAAAAGGAAAATGAAAAGGAAAAGGAAAAGGAAAAGGAAAAGGAAAAGGAAAAGGAAAAGGAAAAGGAAAAGGAAAAGGAAAAGGAAAAATTCACTGATTAGGAATATTCCCAGATCATAAAGCAAAAATCTTTGATTGCAGCACACCTCTCTTTTTTGCATAAATATTATTCCCATGCATTGGTTAAGATCCTACCAGCTCAGCTTCAGAAAATTTCATTTCACGGTTCAAGTTATTGAGACATTTGATATATTCAGTCTCTTATGACTTAAATATTGTTTGGGGAATCCAGCAGCCCAGTGGAATTCCCCACTGGCTCTTCACAAACTGAATTTCCACAGGACCACCACAGCCAAAGGTAACTGGGAGGCAAGAGCTGCTGCTGGGATCCTCCAGCTGGGGGAGTGGGGTTTGGCTCTTTAATACAGAAAATTATCAACCCAATCACAAGTTTATAGCTCTGCTGGCAGCTGGGTGGTGTCTGACATGGATTTGTCTTCTCACAGTGATCTCTGGTGCCTGAGATGTCCAGGAATGTCCATATCCTTAAGCATATCCAGGCAGAGAGAGTAAGGAATTAGGCTGCCAGGAATTTGTATTTTCCAAGTCTTGTCCAAGCTGAAGTCACTGAGAGAAGTATCTGGTAGGAGAAGGATTGATCATCCAACAAAAGCCAAGCAGAGAGAAAGCTGACTCTGGAATAATGGGCAAAAAACTTGGAATATGAATTCCCACAGTTCTGGATTCCAGCATTTCCACAAGGAGTGTTTGGATCGATACCAAAATCATAGAAGCTGATAAAAAACCCATGGAAGATTCATCCAGCTTTTGAGTGAGCTACAGAACTCAAATCTCTCACACTGGGAGAGCAAGAGATGGACTCATGGCAACCTCAATTCCTTGTTTAATACTTCATATTTAATGTTTATTTTTATTCGTGTCATTCCTTTGTAGGGAAAAAGGACGTGTAGAGAGAAAGGTGGAAAAAAAACAGAGAGAGAGAGAGGATGGTGTGGCTTTGGAGGGGAATTTTTCTGTGCAAAGGGATCATCCCACCAGCAGAAGGAGCTCCAGCTAAAATCCTGGCTCTGCTCTTTTGGTCCTGAGGAAGTTCATGGATCTCAGGAAGGAGCAAAGATGAAACAGCCACGTTCAGGAGGAGAGAAAAATGGGATGAAGCTCCAGGCAGAGGAAGGACCAAAACGTGATGTGGACACTGATGGGGATGTTGTCTTCAGGAGCCACAACCTTCTGGATTGTGTTTTCCAAAGCAGGGGTTGGTGGGATTTTAGCAGGATGTTGTCATTCCTGGTGGGATTGGCACTCAAGCAAGAAAAAAACCCCAAATTTCTGCTTTCCACTGGCTTTGGAAATGCAAAGTGGTACAAAGGCAGCCTTGCTTTTCTCAGGGTGAGGAATTCCCTGAAACGTCTCTGCCAGGTTTAACTTTTGATATTAAGTAATAGAAGATTAAAAAGAGAAGAAAAATTTTTACAAAAATAAGGATAAAGCTCAGAGGAAATGATCCAGTTAGTATAAATCAATGTAATTTTTATTATTATAATTCTAGTTCTCTGGTTTAATGAGAGAAAATAAAACCATGGAACATCAAGTGAAGAACCAAAGTGCCTCCAGCAGGTCTTTACAATTATCCAACATTTCTGCTCAAACAAAACCAAGTAATGGGATATGAGAAATACAAAATATCCTCAAAAAAAAACAAACAAACCCACAAAAAAAACAATACAGGAATGCCTGTAGTGCTGAATTCCATAAATAAAATGCACTCCTTGGTTTAAAGCTGATAAAGCTGCTCTTCTGCCACAAGCTGCATTTCCCTGCAGCAAGTTATCCACAAGGAATTAGCTCCCTTATCCTTTGTTTATATGTATTGATGATAGTGCAAAGGCACTGAAGAGCTTTGATAGGAGATTGTCACTCCTGACTCACAGAGACACTGCAAAAATCTTCCAAGATTTTTTTTTTTTATTTTATGGACAAGAAAAGTCAATAAATTGCACAGCATTTTTTCTGCAAGTTCATGCTAATTTGCTCTTGCAACATTCATGAGCCATGAAATGCTCTGGGATGTCTTTAGAGATATAATTTAGAACTAAACAAATTCAAAAGGCAGGAGGGATATTCCTCATTAACTTCCTGATTTATAATGTCAGAATCCTTTACTCTCTTATCAAATCAATGCGCAAGAAAAATGAACAACAAGATAAACATGAAAAGGAGCAGTGGTGTTTTGCTGATTTAAATACCTCTCATTTTAAAAAATGTATGTGTGATGGATATATATGAATATATTATATAGATGCACATAGAAAAAGGGAAAATATCTGTCTTTACTCGTGGAGGAAAAAGAAGCAACTGGAAGAAGCAACTCTTGCTGCTCTTCCCCTCTCAGCAACACTTCTGAGGTTAAAGGAATAAAAATCCATCAATTTGTACAGGCTGACCTTGCAGTGTTGGGTTTTAGCTGAATTCAGATGTGCAGGATTAACCCAGCAAAGTTTACATGACATTGATTTAGGAGCTGCCTTACGGGACCTTCCAGCGAGTTCCATTAATCGGAATCTTTAATCGGGCCTTGGGATGAGGAAAAAAGTCTCTCAGCAGACGTGCAATGTATGATAAACAGATGTCCCCATGCATCAGATAAATCCAAATGCAGCCAGGGATCACTAATCAAGGACATGGTTTGGGGCAGGGAGCAGTTCCTCTGACAGGGTTGTGCTGAGATGAAGATGGGGAGGAGATCTCCAAGTTGGAAATGGGATTTCTCGCCTCCCGTTGCATGTTCAGGGATCATCCAGAGCGCCAGTTTGGGAAGAGACTCCCAGGTGCTGGGGAGGAATGACCATGTGGGTGGCTGGATCCCCCAAAAAAGGCAGGATTGGTCAGGAGAGAGTTGGAAGGGTTTCAGTGGGAGGCACAGCAACCTGGTGGTCACGGCACCGGAGTGGGAAAGGACGGGCTCTGTCCCCAGTGTGGGATTCCTTGATGAATTTTGCACTGAAAGTTCTCCAGCAAAGCACGTTGAGTCCTTGGAGCAGAAACTTCATTCCAATTCTGGATTTGCCATTTCAGGATTTTTTTGGGTTTTTTTTTTTATATTGTCTTCTCTCACTCAATATCTCATCTCTTCTGCAGTCAAATTTAAACCCCCATTTTTTACTCTCTTTTTGTCTTTCCCCATTATCTTCTTCTAATGCAACTCCTTTTCCTTACACCCTTCACACTCCAGCCAGGTCACCTCATTTTCCATTGAAAGGTACCAAGAAACATCTCCTCACTCTTGGGTCTCACACTGAGTCCCAGATTTCTTGGAAAATCCCCCCTCAAACTCCCATGACCCCAGCTGCAGCACACCCAGCCCAAACCAGTATCTCCAGGGAAGTCAGCTGTCAAATCCTAGCAGATCTCCCAGGCAAAACACAATTTTTCAACTCCTTATCGCCCTGCTGTGCTGGGGCAGCTCTCGGCAGGGACAGGAAAAGGGCAAACAGCCTCTGGAAAGCCAACGCCTGCCAAATTCCCCATCATTTCCACAGCGCGGCCGTGCCAGGATTTCACGCAGGAAAGCCAGCCACGGTTTTCCGACGTGAGTTTGAAGACCCATTTCCTGAGTTATTAGGATTGAAATTCCACAAGGAATAATAAGAATATGAAATCAGGCCGGGGTAAGGGATGTGCGTATGGAGGGATGTCACCCAAGGAGGTAAAATTTCCATCGGTTTCTGGAAAATAACACAGAAGATCTTAGAGCAGGAGCTGTTATCAACTTAAAAATGGCATGGCTGCCCCATCCACCTGGATTGCACCAAATCCAACCAGTTTTAGCTTTAAAACTCCGTGGAAATCTCTCTTGACTGCCACAAACCTCTCCCACCCTGAGCAGGATCTTTATTGCAAGAGTTTACACGTGGGAGCCAACTTGCAGCTCAGAATTTGGCCCATTTCTTTGGAGGACATGCCAGGAGCAGCCTGTGATGTTGTTTGGTCTCTGGAGGCAGCCCAAATGAGAGCAGAACAAAGCTTTGATGCAAATGAAAACCTACCAGTGAGTGCAGCTAAATAAAGAAAAAAAAAAATGATTCTTTGTTATGGAAACCAGCAGAGGAAATCTTGAATTAGTCAGTGCATCGTGACCTCTCTCTGCCCTCCTGAAAAATGTGCATTTTCTTAAAGCCTTTGGACTTTCCACTGCCAAAAGGGAGAAACTGTGTGACATTTCCAGCCACCTGGTGCAAAGCCCAAACTTTATTTAGCAGGGGGAAAAAAATTATCCTTATTGTACAATAAACGTTAAAAAAAAAAATCCCTGAGTAAAAAGCACGATTTGTGCAAAGCTGAATAATTTCGAGTGGCTACATCCAATCATGGCACAGACAGGAAAAGCTTGAGTTGATCTTGTGAATGAAGCATGTGGTAATTGTTTCCGTACATCCTCGTTAAGATGAAAAGCTACACAAATAAACAACAACAAAAGCTGCTCTGAGCCAATCAGGCGCTTGTTCCAAAAGAAAAAAAAATTAAAAAGAAAAAAAAAATTAGAAAAAAAGGGAAAAATCCAGCTCGGAATAGTTATTCCCATGCTTCCTACTGGGAGGAGCAATGGATTGATGGGAGCTATGGGAGGTGGCCCTGCAGGTTTTGCCTTTTCCCTGGGTCACACTTGGGCAGCGCCGCTCCGGCACGAGGCTGGGCTGGGAATGAGTCAGCGGAAGGTGAGGAAGGACACGGAGAGAACCAGAAGTTACGGGGAAACACGACAATTAACACCGGGGAAGCTGCCCTTGAGGGACCCAACGGAGTCACAGCACAGAGGAACCTTCTCCAGACCCGTGAATAATGACACTGCCACCCACCAGGTCCCGCCGCCGCCGTGGCCGGGCTCACCACTGAGGTCTCTTTGAAGTTTTGAAAGGGGCAGGGCAAAGGTGACCTCCGTGAGAGCTCCAGGATCCTTTCCTGCAGCTACTCCCTGCCCCAGCTGTGTCCCTGGCATGGGGACCTCTGTAATTCGGAGCTGGAGACGATCCCCAGCTGACATCGGCAGCGCTGGCTGAGGGCTGCACAAAGAGTTGTGTATTCCCCATAATTGTCCTCCTTATCAGTGTGGGTGAGTGTGCAGTAGTCTAAATCACACAGTCATGACACTCCACATGGCTGAGCAGGAAGAGCCCACTTGGCCTGGGCTAGATTAGTCTAATCCCACCTCCCTTGTTCTGTCATAATACCCCTCCATCCCTTCACTCCCTATAAAAATATCCAGCTGTTGATTAAAATTAGTGAACTGTTGGCTTTCGGAGTCGAGTTGGCAGCTTATTCTCTGCGTTTCCTAGATATCTCTGGATGAATTCCCCATTTACTCGGCGGCCTGATCCTGTGAACTGCCAAGCTCTCCCGAGCGGGCGGGATCAAGCCTTGGCTCTCCGGAGGCGCGGATAAATCAGGGCTTCCTCCTGTTCCTCCCCACCAACCTGCTCCCAGCACTGACATCTTCCCTTCCACGGGTGTCAGGCTGCCTTGGGAAAGAGAAAAACAAACGCTGGCCTGTCAGCTGGGTGCTCTCAGGCGTTCCACTCCTTTGAAAAGGGGACTAAAATAAAAGTCTGGCTTAATGCCCCCAGCCCTCTCCAGGCTGAGGCTGGAGGAAGCCACCAGGCTCTCCTCAGCTCTGCATCCTGTTCAGCAATCCCAAGCAGGCTGCAGAACACCAGGATTTTGAGGAAACTGCTGTGAAATGCAAAATATTTCCATGTCTCAGCCTGGATTCATCTTACAGAGCCTTTGCTGTGGCAGCAAGAGCTTGTAAAGAAAAAAACCTAGGGGGAGAAGAGCCCGTGCAGAAAGAAAGCAGATAAAGTCGTGGGGGCAGTTGGAGGAATGTTTTGGAGAGGAGGATTCATTTTTTTATTGGTTTTCTTCCTGCAGATTCTTTCTGGAGGGCTTGAAGAAATGCTGGGAATCCTCAGCTGGTGCATGCTGCTGCTGGATTTATTTTCCACCAGCAAAGGATCTGCCTCCAGCTCTATGGGGTCCTGGGAAGTTGGTGGGAGATTCTGGCTTTTCCTAGAAAAGAGTGGCTGCAGAGCTGGACCTCAAAGTAGCAGCAATTTTTTATTTACAGCCATAACTGCCTCAAATCCAGGGTGCACGATCAACCTCAGCACCTCCATCCCATCCTGAATGGGATCACCTGGATCTGACAAAGGAAAAATAAAGAGATGTCACCTCACAGTGACAATAGATGGCCATTAAGACCATTGTGCTTGTGCCCTGTTGGGACCTCACCCAATCCTGGATTGTTCCAGGAAAGTGTCATTGGAATTTAATATGACTTTTCTAACTCTTTCCATTAAAAAGGACCTTGCAGCTCTGGTTTATCAACAGCAGTGTACAAGGAACAGTTTTGAGAAAATCCTTCCCTACAGAGCTGAAATTCCAGCAGGGATACAAGGAGGATCAAGCAGGGTTTCACAGCTCAGGCTGGGGGTCAGAGGTCCTTCACCTATGAAATCTTTATTATAATTTTCAAAGGGAAGCACAAATTCTGCCATGGTCTGTGCAGGAATAAAATTGGTCTTCATAACATTTTGATGATTTATTTTTAATATCATGCTCACTTTATTATGTTAAAAGCATAGAATCATAGAATTATGGAATTGTTGAGGTTGGAAAAGACCTCTGAGATAGCCCAGAGAGGATTTTCAAGCACACATCAATCTCCTGGAGCACCACGGAGAAAGACAGGGTAGGAATAAATTGCAAAATATTTCCTTAAAGATGTTTTTCCCCAACTTTCCACTTTCTTCATTCGCTGCAGTCCATTTTCTGAGAGAACATGAGGATGTGGGGTCTCCTGGGACAGCAGCAGTGAAGGCATGAGCTAAGGAGATTCAGGGGAAAGGACCCAGCAGCGTGGATGGACAGGGCAGGGCACATCCTGCAGAAACCATTCCAGGAGAACTGGATCCTTTTGGACATGCCTGGGTGAAGAAGCCTGAAAAAGAGGATTGTTCTGGATGCTGAGAGCCAGATTCCCACTGCACAGGGCTGCAGGAGCTCCCTCCTGGCACGGGGTGAGGGGACACAGCGTCAAAGCATTCCGGGATTTGTCAGGATTCCAGGACTCTGCTCATTGCCCACTTATCCCTCCAGTCCCTGAAGCAATCTGCTTTTGGTGTGTCATTAACTTATCAGCTCGGCCTCAATTTATCTGCATTCACCAAGATCTGAAGTTGTGATGTTTATTCCCAGCACCCCGTGGGCGGAGGGAGATCCGCTGTGAAGATTTTCCAGCAATTTCCTTTGTGCTCCTTTTGGACAAAAGCTTTGGATGCAGCTGCACAACTGTCAGCGGGTCTCTGGGTAGGAGAGGAGGGACAGCTGAGGGCCTGAGTCCCAGCAGGAATCACATTCAAGCCCTAAAACAATCTGATGGGCACTGGAATAGTCATCTTTTCCAAAGGTCCCTTGGAATTTGGTGCCGACAAACTTTAGCCTCTGGCATGGAAATTGAACAGGCTTAAGAAAATTGAACATGTTCCTACCTCACACCCTTTGGAACCTGCCAAGAGCCATCTCAAATAATTGATTTGATGCTCTGCAGGATTTCCAGTCTCCTAAAAAGAGAAAGGCACAAGAAAAATGTGGTTTCCAGGATTTAGAGCAGATATCCCAAACAATGGAGGTGGTGGTTTCCCAAGGAAAGGGTGTCAAAGAGTTGTGCTCATCAGTAGGGACACCAGTAATAAAAATTATCAGGGAAAGAAGTGAGAATTTGTGCCTTGGGTAGTGCTGATTGCCACGAGATGACTGGGAGGAAAATGAAGCATTAAAACCCATGGAAGTGGTGTTTTCCTTCCTGTTTCCCACGCAACTCAACATGTACATCCCTAAATTTTCCAGGATCTGACGATTTCCACCAAAAATTTCTGCTTGCCTCCAGCAAGGGCAGCACGACCTGCAACATTCCCGGCAAAAAAAAAATAAAACCAGCAAGAGGAACACAGCGAGGATTTGCAGAGTAAATTTTCAATTTTCTGCCTGTTCAAAACCCAGGAAGAAAGGGAGACCACGGGTGGCATTTGGAGAGCAGAGGAGCAGAGCTTGGCAGTGCAATTCCGAGCTTGGGGAGGATTGGAAACGCTGCCACTGAGCAGGAATGCACAAAGGAGCTGCAGGATTTCACTCTCTGGATGTAAGGGTGTGCAATGCCCACGGCTTCTCCTCCTGGAGTTCCTTTGTTCCCCCACTTTGGATTCCAGTTGTTGAGTGTGGCAACCACGCTGCCATAAATGACTGTATTTTCCAAAAATCTTCCCTTTCACTCGCCGCTGGGGAGAATATAGGAAATTTTGGGAGTTGTTTGCCAAAATACTACGGATATTCGACAACCCTGTGTAAGAGCGAGTCTAGGGCAGACAGAGGGGGACAATCTAAACAGCTTTTATTTTATTACCTTGATATGTTTAGCTTTTTTCCACCCTTTTTTAGAGGCTGGAACTGCAGGATTTGCCCTTTGCAGCTGTATGAACTGTATGTTAAGAGTAACAGAGCTGTCTCAAATCCCTTTGTATTCCAGGGACATTTTTCCAAGGCATTTTGTCTTCGTAACAATACCCAGAGCTCCCTAAATTTTGGGAAGGTCATTTGTTTCCTAGCAGAGAGATTCCCTTATCCAGAGCTTACTAGAGCCCAAACAACAATTTATAAACTCTAAGCTCCTTTCTCCTTCAAGATGAAGTGCTTTAGTGTTGAAGCCAAACTAAATCTTTAAATGGTATAAGAGGCATTTGGATTTTTTTTTCCCTGCCCAGCTGACAGTAGGTTTACAGTTTATAATCTGGCCTTTGTAAAGGCATTTGTCAGCCTGGATATTTCATTTTAAAACGCGACCACCCATGAGGACGCACAGACAGGAAGCGTTTGTTCACTTGCACCAACAGCCCATTTGAAGGTTGGCTGCAAAATAACAGAATTTAGTCACAAAGGCAAACTTTTTCCTTCTTTTTTTTTTTTTTTTTTTTTT
>VZTB01005350.1:76629-106526 GCA_013397245.1 Thryothorus ludovicianus | reverse complement strand
TTTTGGTGCATTATCTCCCTAACATCTCGTTTTAAAAAGCAGCCTTTGTTTATGGGAAGCGAGCCCTTCGCTCTAAATTTGGAAATTCGACGTATTGCCCTAATCCCCACGTCCTCGCAGGGATGCTGGCTGGGCATCTTTGGCCTCCCAAAAGCTGCTTTTATCTTCTCTCCCAGGGTCCCCAGTTTAGCTGTCCCACCAGAGGAAGAGGAGTCTTAGCACTCCAGGGGCAGAGGGGAATTTTTCAAGTTAACAATTTCCACTGATCCAGACCCACTCTGTTTTGTCCCATCCTATTTTTTCCGATTTTTTCCACGTTTAGCACAGATTTTATCATGCCAAACGTTGGCTGCTTTTGCAATTGAATAGAAATCTCTCTGAGCCAAAAGGGAAAGGCAAGAAATAGGGTTTGAAGTTAAAAATGAGTGGCCCCCCACTTCTGAAATAGATGAGTTTGTGTCTCCACGCCTGGGGCTGAGGGGGAGGAAGCAAGGCTAGAGCAGAGGGGCTCTTCCAGACAGTACCACACAGAATATTGCATTCTTTCCCCCAGCATCACAAGTAACACTCACTTTTTATCTCTATTGCTCAAAGGTTTAAAGGGAGGAAATAGTTCCAGCAAGTGATAAAGCTTTCAGCTTTTTTTTATTTAACTCGGTTGCAAAATTTAACAATAAATAATAATTACCTCAAACACCCACGGCCTGGGGTTGAGCTCTGTGCCCCCATCACTTGGGGGACAGACCCCTTTAGTACCTCAGAAGAAGTTTTAGGAGCATTCTCAGCCTTGCAGCCCCCAATATATTTGCAATATTTGCAATCTTCTTAATTCCCTACTTCCTACTGGGCCCAGCAGTTTCTTGTCACCCTAGAAAGTCTTTGCAACCTTCTTTGTGCTCCTTGGCTGCTGGTACAAACTTTGATGTTCAGGGAATCTTCTACAGCAGAAACCATGATGATAAAAAACAAAACAAAAAACCAAGGGATAGGAAATTCTCCAATTTGTGGAATCTCAGAATGATTTGGGCATCCCCTGCCCCTTTCACTATCCCAGATGGCTCCAAGCCCTGTCCAACCTGGCCTTGGACACTTCCAGGGATCCAGGGACACCCTGTGCCAGGGCCTGCCCACCCTCCCAGGGAACAATTCCTACCCATTGAGCCCTCTCAGCCTTATGTGATGGATTCCACACGAAAACAGCTGGGGGTGTCTCCAGCACCTCTTTGGGCAAAGAGGATTTTGAGAGAGTTTGCCGGGAAAAACAATGGGATGACATCAAAAGGGCAAGAGGAGAATACCTGTGCCAGGGAGGGGAAAGAATGCCCCAGGCAGGCTATTTTAAGTGCTCTCTTCTCATCCCAAATGTCACTGTTGTTTTGCCCCAGCGCTGCAGGTCTGTGGCACTGTGCTGCCAGCACCCCCTCTGCAAGCCAGAGGGAAACCTGCTCTGTGTCCATCTGTCCTGCTGCTGCAAGCCTGGCTTCGTTCTGCACGGATCTGACAGTCCAGAGCATTTCTGATGGATCCAGGCCTCTGTTCCTTGGCTGCCAGCAGCAGCTCTCCGAGGGCAGGGGTGCAGGACGTGCCTGGGGGGCTGCTGCTGTTTCTGGCCATACCTGAGCCCGTCCTCTCTCCAAACTTGGGCTGGGAGGCAGCTGCGGTCACCAGGTTGAGTCTCTCACTGTTGGTAAGCCTTTCCAGGCATCCTGGAGAGCAAACACACTTTCCAAAAGGGATTTCTCACACTTGCTGATGGCTCAGGCCGTGCTTTCAGTGGTGGGGCTGTGCAGTGTAACCTCGGAGAAGGAAGGTTGTGTTTCCCTCATCAGAACACGTTGTGCTAATTGGCATTGTGCAGACAGAGCAAAAATCACCCTTGGGTCTCTTCAAAGGAGGTGTTGGGCTCTACAAACACCTGAAGTGAACTTTAGCACGTGGGGTTGGATTCAACCCCACTGCTGGAGGTGCTCTGCAGTGCCCAGCCTAAACACAAAGCCAAAGGAAATGTTTGTCCTAAATATTGAATGTTTCTCTGAAGGTAAATAAATTATTGCTGAAGCACTTGAGCCTGATCCAGATCGAGGAAAGGAGTCATCTGTGGAAATGGAGGTGGGACATCTTGGACAGTGGTACAAGAATAGAACCAGAGAGTCATGGAATAATTTGGGGTGGAAGGGACTTTAAAGATCCTCCTGTTCCACCCCCTGCCATGGGCAGGGACACTTTCCACTACCCCAGATGATGTTTTAAGCTTAAAAGTTTTAGCTTTTATATTTTTAGATCCTGTGCTGTTCTGCTGGGTAGTTTCAGGTTCCATATTCAGAGCTACTGAGCTCTCTGCACAGAGCAGGGAGACANCTGCCCAGATGTGCCCAGTGAGGCCTTTTAATAAATCCCCAATTTATCCTTTGAATAAATCCCTGCTTTATCCTTTTGCTCTGGCTGGGGTCTGCTCCAGGGCAGCCTCCAGGAGGGATCAGGGGCTGCTCAAGAGCTCCAACCAGCCTGGCCTTGGACACCTCCAGGGATGGGACAGCCACAGCTCCTCTGGGCAAACTCTTCCAGTGCCTCACCACCCTCCCAGGGCAGAATTCCCACAGTTGTATCCACATCTACAAATACAGTCCCCCAAAAATAATCTAAATTTCCCTTGAACCCAGATGAAACCTGGAGCTGTGTAAAATTCCAGGGTGCTTCAAAAACAAGGCCCAAGTGGTCAGAAGTGGGACTGGGGCTGTCACTGGCCATCCTTAATCCACATCCCTCCCCCCCCAGTGTCATTCCCTGTGGTTTCTCTTCCAGCATTTCTATCTGCTGCTGAGAGCACCCTGAGTCTCAAGGTAAGGGCTGGATCATAGCACCTGCTCCAGTCCTGGAAGTTTTAAAATCATTAATCTCACCTGTTAAAGACAGGAAACACCCAGCACTGAGCCAAGGCTGGCTGGTTTATAGGAATTCTCTGTGGGAAGAGCATCAGGAACTCTCCAACACCGGGAATATTCCACTTTTTGTGGAACCAGCCAGTTCTTAAACCAGGATTAACCCCTGGGAAACACTGAGGTTCCCCTTTTCTTCCAGAACAATGCTGTTCTAAAAACAAAAAGAGCTTTTTCCTCCAGAACTGCTGCATCCCTGGATGGGTCAATGCCAGCCCTTGGATTGATTTCCACTTTGTATCTTCTTGTCCCACATGGCTCTTTTAGCAGCTTTTCCACGTTTCTTCCTGGCACAGAGATTCCATAATCCATAACCTACAAAAACTTTGGAGACAACTCCAAATTTATTTCCCCTTTTTCTAAAGACATCCAAAGCAAATTCATTTTATTTTCCCTATCCTTTGCTGAATTTGAATCTAAAGCATTATTTTGCATTCTCGTGGCTGTTCCACACCTCCTGAAGAGAGCAGAAATTGCCTTTTCCAGTGCCTGAAGCTGACACCAACCTTTATGGGCGAGGCTGTGCTGTTGATTGGGAGCCTGGACCCGGCTCAGCAGTGAGGATTTGGGGATTTCTGAGCCTGGGAACAGGCTGGAGACCTGAGGAATCTCTGAGCACTCCCTGCCCCTGGCAGCCCCAGATGTTCTGCCTGGTTTAGTCTGGGCTGGGACAGATTTGAAGGCAAGTCCAGGGGATGTGAATTCAGACCAAGCAGTTCCAGGTCAGTCCATGCACTCCCACTCCCAAAATCTCTGAGTTTTGCAGGAATTTGGGTTTCCCTCAGCCTTGCTGGAGCTCTCTGGACCTCCCTGTGACTATTAGGGCTGAGTTTAAGTTTTCTAGGAAACCTGGCACAGCCCCACTGACCCAAACCTTCAGCATAGACAATAAAAATCATTTTAGAACAAAATCTAAACCACTCCACAGTGTTTTAGTAAACAGCAAATTGATTTTGAGTTTGTGTCTCAGCTTCATTTTCCTCAATAAAATCTGTTCCATTATTAGTTTTACCCTTATGAATCTTCCTCCCAACACTCAACCTTTATTTATTATTTGTAGGGGGCATCTATCATCCTGCCTTAGAACTGTAAATATTCTACTTACACCGAGCACAGCACATCCCCTCTGTTTAAAATCCGAGCTGTGAGGTTTTGGATAAATTTTTTCCTTTCCAAGTTGAAAGGTCCTAAAGATAAACCCACAAGGATCCCAAAGTTGTGAATCCATCCTGCAGCCCAGCCCACCCAAGGGATCCCCTTAAAACTTGGTTTCTTCAGTGCCAACATTCAAAGGATAATTAAAATTAGGAAAAAAAGTAATTACCTGGAAAGCAGGTGGTAACTGAGCCTAAATGGAGGGAAAGAGGGAAGGAGGGACTCCTGGAATGCATTCCTGGGAAAAATAATTCCATTGATTTCATGACTGGTCATAAGGCTACGAAGGATTTCATTTTAGGGCTGTGACATAGGGATCTATAGACACTGGGCACAGGGAGAGGAGAATATCACCCAAATTATTAATCCAAATAATTTGAAGGAGGAACCTGGTCAAACAAAGGCAATGTGGCAGCTTTGAATGGTGTCTGCAGCTTTTTGGGGGGATCAAATCAATAAAAAGCAGTGCAGAGTAAGGAACACCTGCTCCCTCAGTCTCCAAAACCCCAACAGAAACACAGACTCTGTGCCAGTATTTCAGCTTTTCAAGATTAATTTGGGTTTTTTTGCTTCATTTCCAGCAGAATGAAACACGGGATTCTCCTGGCAGGCCCCAAGGAGGGTGATTTATTTTTCATTAGTTCCAAATTAACCCCACCATGAGACAACTTTTCAAAAGGAGACGTTTGCAAGCGGTTCCTGTCAGAAGAAAGTCAGAACGAGGCACTTTGTGGTTTGTTTGGTTTCTTAATGGTTTCTGTCCCCTCTCTGAAATCCTCCTGGCCGCCCTACGCAAACTCAGGATTGATTTTAGTCCAGCCAAAGGTGCAGCTGAGCCATTAAATTACGTAAAGCAGGAGGCCACGAAGGTCTCCTCGATGCTGGCACTGGCTGTGGTGATGATGAAGTGGTGTTTTCATGGGCCTGGGGTCAAAATCAATTTGGAGTGAGGATGGATAATATGAGGATGCTGCTGTTTTCTGTTTCCCCTCGGGCCCTGCCCCAGCCCTGGAGTAATGAATCCCAAAATAAAATCCTGTTGGATATTTCCTCTGCCCACAGCTCCGACCCCAAACTGCACTGAAGCAGCTTTGGGCTGTCACAGCCTCACCTGAGCTATAAACTCACCAGCCAGCGAGGGGTTAACACCACCCCCGGCCCAAGCTGGCAGGAGAGGCTTTGTCAGGAGCAGAATTCTGGCAAAACTGAGCAAAACTGAGTCACTGGCACTCCCAGGTCACTCTGCCTCGGTGGCTTGGCCAGTGTCCAACCACAGGAAGGGCAGCTGGGGCTGCAACACCCACTCGAGGTGCCACCAACACCCAGAGACACCCGAACCTCTGGAGGTGACCCTAGCGAGGTCCCCTAACCAGGTGTTTTCTTTGGAACCCCTTAATGGATCTTTTTTGGGTGTTTTTCCCACTTTTCCCCCCGGTTTTCCAGCAGGGAGATCTCTGCTCGTCGTGCAGGCGTGGACAGAAGGGGTGAGAGGATGTTTCCCCAGTGATATCACCAGCCCTGAGTAAATTCTCTGGCCAAAAGCGAAGGCCAAGGGAACAATTTGTGCTGCATCCTTTAAATGCCAGATCTCCATTTGCGAGCAGCGTTACAGGAACAATCAGGGCACTTAATAGCCAGCTGCAAAGTCATCAGGTATAAATATTTACAGAGGGCTCTTGCAACATGGACATTCCTCCAGATGCAAGAGGATCCCAGGCTGTTCGTGGCATTTTCACCTTCTGCAAAAAGAATCCTCTTTTGGACACACTCAGCCATAAAACAACAGAAATAGCGTTTTTATGGAAAACCCACGCTGTGCCCATTCTTTAAGAGCTATTCCCTCTCTTCTCCTCTTTTGGAATGGTCAAGTATCTCTGGTTTTGACTCAAATTTAGGATGTTACAAAGGTTGTTCAAGGCGTGGAGAAGAAGTGTGCAGTGATTGCTGAGATGTGCAAAGGCATGGAATGAAGAGGGAGGGTGGGGAATTAAGCAAAAAAAAAAAAATTCTTTTATGACAAAACATATCTAGCCCCTCAAAAGAAGAGTTTGAAGCCTTCTCACTGAAGAGATCCTGTACTCTAGAAATCACAGTGTTGGCAGAAGGGGCAGAGGAGCTGATGAATAATTTTTGTGGTTAGGGATTGATCCAGGGGCACTCAGTCCAAACACAGTGGAGACTTTCAGCAAAACAGAACTCCAGCCCAGCTCGTGCACCCACTGCCTCTCCACACTGCCATCACCAAAACCAGCTCTGGGTTTCTGTGCTTCTTCATCACCTTTTTCATTATTCTGAATGCAAATTCTCATTTAATACCAGATTGTGCCTGAGAGCCTGGGAATTACCATGAAAATGTCCAAATCTTCACAGATATTCCCTCTTGGTGCACGAAATAAAACCAAAGAAAAAGCAACTCCAAGGAGGAGTTTTTCCTTGATGGGGAAACGTGGTTTTAGGAGACCAGAATTATGAAATCGTGGTGTGCAGCCATCAACCCAACAGGACTGACCCCAGCCAGGCTCTGCAGCATTCCCAGCTGTGTTATTTTTCACCCCAGACACCAATTTTCACCTGATTTGTAGGACTTGGTGATGATAAAGTGGTCTTGTGTTTATCAGCCCTGACCAGAATGGGCTGCTGGGTTCAGAAGTGAAAGTTTTCTCCCCCATTTCCCTGGAACTCAGATGTGGCAACCCAGGAGGGCCCCACCACCATCAGCAGAATTCCTAGGACCTAACACAGATTAAATCCCAATTAAAACCGTGCAGTTTTCTCATTTTTTAGGGTCATCCTGCTCTCCTCCTCCAGCATCAGCTGTGGATGCTCCAGTTGGGATTGGCAAACCCAAGTGGTCATTCCTCCTTTCACACCTCCAGAAACGCCCCCAGGACTTTGGTGAGAAATGACTGCGATGCAATCCAAGCTGCAGCCAAGATCCGGGAACAACGGCGAAATTTCAACGCAAATCCTCTTGGTGGGCTTCCAAAAAAATCCTGAAAGGTGCCGATTTTGTGCTGGAAAGGGAACAGAAGTCAGCTTGCAATATTCCTTCCTGCCTCTTTTTACTGATTCCAGACGCCAGGCCAGGCAGGATCTGGCTATTTTCACTATCGTGTTATCACTCCACAATATGTCAGCAAATTCTTGTCCAAACATGATTTTTTTTTTTTTTTTCCAAGCCACGTTTTATCACTTCTTTTCCATAATCATGACTGATAGGGAATCTAATCTGAATTGGGCTTGGAGGAGGCACGAGAACAATGAAGTGCCGTCAGCACAGGGAAGCACATCCCCTTCTTTTATTCCTAAAGCTTCAGAGCAGATCCCCTCAGTGCTGAAACAGGCTTGGAGAGAAAAAATCTGCATCTCAAAACATGGAAAATTTCAGATTTTCTGTGCTGGCAGACTGATCCTCAAAAATACACTGCATTCGACTTAAGAGAGTTTAAAAAAACTTTCAAAACTGAGTAATAATTCTGAAATTATGAGTATATAGTTAACTAAAAGTGTCGTATTACAGAGTAAAAAATTTAAAATTTGAAATTTTGGAATATAGTAATACATATTGTCCTGGTTTAGGGTCATATATAGCAATATTAGGGACAATATGTAACAAAATTGAGAATTTATAACGTAAGTTAATCCTTCTTCTTCTCCTTCTTCTTTGTCATAAATTTAGTTTTATGTAATTAATTTTGAAAAGCCCTTGGTGCGAAACACAAGTAGTAAATTATTGAATTAAAAGTAAAAATTAACATTTTATGATTAAGTAATTTAAGCTTAAAAATAGCTTAAAGACAAAACTCTAAGTACCATTTCTACTCTGTTAACTCCCATCCCCTTCATTATTTCTTTCACTTTTTTCTTTTTTTTTTAATTTCCTTAATTTATGTTTTCTTTTCCTGCTTGATTAAAAACCAGTAACTTCACTCTGAAGCAATTGTTCCCATTCTCATCTTTATTTTTGGTATTGTTTCGCTTTCTTAGCTCAGATATGTTGTAAATAAAGCAAATTATGCTTGCTTGATTTCAGGGGAACCTGGCAAAAGGCAAAGCCTTAAAAGTTCACATTTTGCCTCAAAAACTAAAATTAAAGAAAATCAAAGCTTATCTAAGACCTGTTCATCAAACACAATATCCCTGCTCTGTTGAACCCAGGCTGATCATTCCAACAGATTTTGGAATTTTATCCCCGTTTCCCATATTCAACTACAAATTCAAATTCCTATTTTTGAGCCCAGCTCTTGAGAGCCCAGACCCACGACCTTTTCTCCCTAAAACATCCTCCACCTGTAACGAGAGCTCCCCTAATTAAGAGAGGTGACACCTTGCCAGGCCTGAAAGCCAGACCAGCCCTTGGAAATTTGCTTTTTGCTGCATCCAAAGTGTTGACACGGATGTGGATAAACCTCGTGGAAGCACCCAGAGACCACAGAGGGCAGTTTCCTCCTCCAGGCAGGAATATTTTTGGGCAACGCTGCAGGGTGAATAGGAGGAAAAGCAGTGTTTTAGCAAACACAAATCTCTCCAAGCTGCCAAGTAAAATTAGCTCCTCTCTTAATTTTTTAAGTTCTTTTTTTTTTCCCGAGCTCAACAAGGCTCTTGGGAAGGCGAATGGGTTTTGTGCTGTCACACTCAAGAGGTAACCGAGCCTTTCAAGTGCTGATCTGACTTAATCTTTCAAAAATGTGTCCAAATTGCCTGAGCAAGGAAAAGCCCATCCATCCCTGCCCTCTCCCCAAACGCAGAGATCCTCCAGAGCAACGCCTGCATTCCAGAGGTAATAACCTCCAATACCTTAAGTCAAAAAGCCAAGCCAAGCTCCCCAGATAATGCATTTGGGATTAAGGTTAAATAGGCTCCCGTCACTAATAATGCATCTGCTCCCCGTGGGGAGGTTTGGTGGGACTGGAGGGATGGAGCTCCTGCAGGGCTCCCCAAACAAAGCCAGGGGTGCACCAGGAGCACCCCAAGCCCAGTGCCCCCTTCTTGACTCCCACCCTGGCTTTGTAGGAGGGCACGAAGAGGGAGGGGGGGAAAAAAAAAAAGGGGGGAAAAGCTGGATTCAATCCATTTGGAGCTGGCTGGATGTGTCTGGGATGGAGACAGATGCTGTTTAGACAGGCTGGGTCGGTGGGTGGCCAGGCAAGGAGACCATGGCTGCACAGTTTATAGAAGGCTCCCAGCATAAATGAACTGTTGAAGACCATTGGAAGCCTCAGTGAAATCACAACACGCAGGAACACGGGGGAGGGAGGGCAAAAAAAAAAGGCTCTTTTTGAAAAAGCACGGAGAGAAAGGGATGTTTGGAGGGGCTCGGGGAAAATCACAATGAGGGGGGTTCTGAAGCCGCCATTCATGAGCCCCAAAGAAAGTAAACACGCCCAGGAGGGGCTGAAAAAAAATAATAATTAAAAAAAAAGCAGATCTAAATAGTTTTTCCTGCATCAGGGCGAAGGAACAGACGTGCCTTTGCCCTGCTCCTGTCTGGTCTTGCTAGGTGAAAAGCTAATATTTGAGGTCATGCTTCAGTGGGGAATATTTGGAAATTAAAAAAAAAGCTGTCCAAAAACTGCTTTGCCCATTGCCAGCCTGCCCGGGATAAGAAAAAAAAAAAAAAAAAGGAGCTGATTTGGAGTTTCCTGGGTTTATTTAGAGATAAGCCTGAGGTGACCTTTCACTCCCACACACACACATTCGCCTGGAAATGGAACTGTCTGATCCTTGGGGTCTGTGCTCAGGAAAATCCAGAGTTTAATGTGGCAAATTGCACCAGAATCCTGAAATCTGGAGATTGACAGACTCTGGGATTGTGAGGGAATCTCCTGGGACTGGATTCCAGCCCGTGTTCCCCACTCAGGGAACAACAACCTGAATAAGCTGCTTGCTAAACCCCAAGAGCACAAATCCAGTTTGTTCCTACATTTCCCTTCTCTGTTTCAAGAGAAGAGACAAAAACTTCAAAAATCTCCTCTCTCCTTTCACTCCCCTGCTCTCAAAGAAGAGGGATATCCCAAAACCTCAAAATTCAGATAATTTTACACGGATGCAAAGCATCTCTGTGAGTGTTCTTTCCCCTGTTAATCCCAGACTGGAGCTGGGCATTAAACTGCTCAAAATCCCACGGGAAAGGATCCATGGTGGAACTGCTGGGTTAAGGACTGGGCTCAATAATCTTAAAGATTTTCCAACCTCAACAATCCCACAATTGTCTGATTCCATGAAGGAGGGAAGGACAAAGGGAAGGAAACACCTGGAAATCAATCCCAATATGGGGCTCAGAGGGGGATTTGGAGCAGAGGATTTCTGCAGCTTGATGCCACTGGTGGGTCCAAAACCCCAAATATTAATAAGATTCATTGATGTAGAATATGTTAAACATAAGGTGAAAAAAATCACCATTTTTGGGGGATTTATCTGGCTTTAGGGCTTTTCTCTCAGCCCAATGGGCAGAATGTTCAGAGATGGACACTCCCAGCATGGAGGGGATGATTTGGAGGAGGCACAGAGAGCTCTGAATCCTGAAAAAGCTTTTTCAGGAACCCAGATCTCATCTCACCAAAATGGGTTTAAATGGTGCAGGTTGGGAAAGAGCAACGAGCCCAAAGGAGCACCAGGGCTGTGGGAATTCCAGAATTGGATGGATCCATGCATGAAGCTGGAGGATCTCAGGCAGTTCTTGGGGATGGCTCCTAGACAAAAAAAAAAAAAAAAACACAACAGTGAAAAGAGAAAAAAAATTAATGAAAAACCCTCTTTTTGATGAGAACCTGCAGTTAAACCATTTCCATCCTGGAAATAAAACATTTCCAGGTCAGAAAAGAGGAATTAAAATGGATCTAAAAATAATTTACTGTTCTGAACCAAGCCATGACAAATTTATCTGCAGAGTTTGGAGGATTTCTCTCCGTTTATTGGCATTGCAAGTGTTACGATGAAAAATAGAGGCATCAAAAATAAACTCTGCTACTTCATGTTTAAACTCCTGTGACTCCCTGTACCCTGGATTTTCTGGACCTCCGCAAGAATTCATTCACTGAAAAAATAAAACTGTCCAGCTATTAAAAAATGTGCGGCCTCATCCTAATTAGTGGCTGATAAAGCGATGGAAACCATATTTCTCCCAGCTTCAACCAAACAAAACTAAGATTAGAACATCTAATAATAGAGATTCCTTTTAATAATTTGAAAAAAAAAAAAGAGAGAGATCAGAGTGTATTTCACCTAGCAAAGGTCGGTTTATTTAATTACAAATGCCATGGAGTATCAGAAACTAAAATATTAAATTATATTAATGCTGAAGAGGCATCTCCATGCCCATACATTACGCACAGAAGCAAGAGCTCAAAGACAATCTTAATGAATTATTTGAAATATCTCCAGCTCCCACCTTTCCCCCTTCTCCATAAAACAAAAAAAAAACAAAAAACCAGCCCAGGTTCATCATCCTGGGACCGACCCCACTCCCGTTTCTCCGCGGGATAAAACCCTGACTTCCACTGCCTCCTTTAAATTGCTTCCACGGCAAAACCCAGCCCTATCAGCAGCGATTTTTCTCCTGTCTCGCCCCTGCCGCTGGTTTGATAAGGGGAGTGCTCCCCTCGCTGCGACTCCACGCTTAATTAGCTCCAGATGCGGCCTAATTAGTCGGTCTGCGGGGCGAGCATTGTTCTGTTGTCACTCGAGCCCGAGTGGAAGAGCTGAGATTGAACATGAGAACCAGATGCCGTGCTCCGGGCTGCCCATCCCTGCTCCGGGGCCGAGGGTTAGGGGATAAATGTTGTGTTCAAAAGCCACGGGCACGGCCGGAGCCTCCCTGGAAGCAGCAGCAGGGCGAAGCCGCAGCTCGAAACGAGCGATTCCCGCTAATTCTCCGTTGGGCGCCCTCGTGCCGGCGTTTTGGGACAAATGGCTTTGACATCCAGCACAGTTTCACTCAGCAGGGCTTTGGCGTCTCCCTTTCCTCGGCAGGTTTAGCCTTTAATTCCTCTGTAATCCCACGGAGATGCCTCTAATTTCGGCGCGGAGGTTTTTCCGCGGCTCTTTTGCGGATTTCCAAGGTTGGCCTGATTCCAATCTGGAATTAGGGGAATCAGGGGGAAAATCAGGTGGGCGAAGGGTTGACAGACTCTGGGATTGTGAGGAAATTTGCTGGCACTAAAATCCAGCCCACGTTCCCCACTTGAGGAACAACAATCTGAATAAACCGCACGCTAAACCCCAAGAGCACAAATCCAGTTTGTTCCTACATTTCCCTTCTCTGTTTCAAGATAAGAGACAAAGACTGCAAAAATGTCCAGGATATCCCATCTCCTCTCTCCTTTCCCCTGCTCTTGAAGAAAAGGAACATCTCAAACCCTGATTTCCAAGGCTGGCTTGCTGGTGAGGCATTCCAAACGGGAATTAGGGAAATCAGCAGGAAAATCAGATGGGCAAAGGGCCTTACCCTAATGCCACCTGGCACACTCATAAACCTGACGTGATTTGTACAAATCAGGAGGGTGAAACTCAACCAGCAGCCTCAGGAGTGTTCTTGGAGCAAAAGGATGGAGGAGGAAAGGAATTTATGTTCTAAAATTTGTTGTGGTTCTGAAATTTGGGTTGTTTCAAAGTTGGGAGTGGTTCTTCAAAAGCTTTCCAGGTCGCCTTGCTGTTCGATTTTATCAGATTAAATTAAGACAAAACCAATTTTGTCCCGTGGGACCTTCTGCCATCTCAACATTGTTAAAATTTGCCATGTGAAACAGTGATTTCCCCATATTCCAAGGACATCCATGCTATATAATCCCTGGAAAAACAACAGTTCTGACCCACAGTGGCTTTGTTCTGTTCCTTTTGGAGAATGAACTGGAAGATCACATATGAGATCCAGCCAAGGAGCCTGACCCCAAAGCAGGAGCAATCTGTGGGAGAGTTCCTGGAGACAAGTGCCTGAGCAGATTCCTTGAGCTCAGAACAGCCCTGTGGAATGTGTCCTTCATCCAAAACGATGATTTTGGATGAGGAACCAGCCTGGCTCTCAGCAAATGACATGAAACCCCAAACTGTTCCCCCAGAAACCTCAAGCAATCACCATGATCATGTCATCAGCCCAGCTGGGGGGAAAACTGTGTAAAAACAACTTCTAGCTCAACTGGGACTAAAACAATTCCGTGAACAAGTCCTGTAGCTCGGAGGGGGTGCAGAACAGGGTCCTTTCATTTCTCAGCTGGTTTGAAGGAAAGTAAATAAAAGAAATGGGGAATGTTCCAGCTCCCCTCATTCCTCTCCACCCTCTCCCATACCTGGCATCTCTGCTGAGCTGTCCCTGTGCCCTGAGCCCCACCACTCCCATCCCATGGAAATGATGTCAGGGAATCCTCCACCACCAGGAGAGATCCCTGGATGTGGCTTTGTCATCTCCTGTGCCTCTCTGTCCCTCCCATCCTGCCAGCAGCAGCCTCGGTGAGGGAAACCCAATCCCAAGACACGGTTTTAATCATGATTACAGTTTTTCCAGGCTTTCCCTGTGCCTAATTATGGAGGGCCTGTGAGGTAAGCAGGTATAGGTTTCAGGATTTGAATGGTTTAGTGTGGAACAGGGATCCCGTGCTGGTTTTCAAGGAGCTGAAGGGAAATTGGCAGCTGCATTCGAGCACCAAGGGACTGAAAACAAAGCACAGTGTGGTCTTCAGCTTAGTCTCAGAAAGTGTCTTGTGGTTCAGTTGAACTCACCTGAAATAAAAGGAAATGAAAGAATTGTAATTTTTTCTGCATTTGATTCCCACCTTGTCAAACCAAGCTATCGCTGAAATCCGTCCAAGAGCACCAGATACCAAATCCTCTCTGTGACTCCAGTCCTGGATGACTTTTCTGAGGCAGCCAGGCTGTTGAAGAGGTTCTTGGTGTGAGGACTCTTATTTAGCACTTTTTGTACCCTTTTGAGCTGAAATCACTCAATAATTTATCATCTCCTTGAGTTCAGGGTGACCATCCCAGGCTGGAATCCACCCACACACAGAACAGGACCTGGAGAGATTAAGGTTGGACCTGAATCCATAAAAAAAAACAGATTCTCTATTTTTTTATCCATTTCCAAGTTTCTACCCATCAGGTCCTGCAGTGAATTCACCAGAGGGAACACAGAGAGAGAGCAAAATCACTTTCATAAAGTCTGGAAAAAATAACCCATCCATGGCACATCAGGTTAAAGGAAGAGACATCTGGCTTTTATTAGGTTTTATAAGGTTGATAGCAAATAAGGGTATTAGAGTTAATTTACTTATTTAGAGAGAAACGACTCAATCACAGAAGCCGTGATTGTGCCTGCGTGTTTGGAGAACTCCAAAATTCCCTCCAACCTCCCCCGGGAGTGAAACGGTGCCAATGGGAAAGCAGAGCTTCTCTTCCACAGAGATATTCCCAAAGGGATGCAAAGATTAGAGGAAAAACCAGCAGGAAAAGTCCTTCCCAGACATCCTGGCTGCAGAGGAAAACATGCCAGGGTGTTATTTAGTGGTGGAGGTGTAGCTGGAGGATGTGGAAGAGACTCAGCCGTGGAAGTGCTGGAATTTATGGAAATGGGGATCCAAGGAGGATGAGATGCTACAGGTGAGACAGAGGGAAAAGGGAAAAGGGAGGGTGGATTTGAAGGAGTCATAAATGCAAAGATTTTCCTTGGAAGGGAGGTCAGAGGGGGGGCAGATCAAAGCCAAAATGTCACCTTTGAGATGTCACATCTTCCTGGACACCCCAGGGATCTGTCCCAGGGCTGCCTCGTCCTCCTGGGGAGGAATTTTTGCTTCCAAATCCCATTCTGTGGCCACTGTCCTTTGTGAACCTGTGAATCCAAGCACGGGCTTGCATTTCTCTGTGTCACAGTTATCCTAAAATCCCCAGGTCTTGCTCAGGGAAGGGAAGATGGGAGTTCCCCTGGAAATCTGCTTCCCCCAGGGGTCATTCCATCCCTGCTGGCACCTGATAGCTCCGAGGAAGCTTTCAAGGGCCCTTTCAGCACACCTCTGTCCCAGACACATCTCTGTCATCAGCTCTCTCTGCTCTTGCTTTAAATCCAGATTTCATGGGATTTTTTTTTTTTTTTTCCCCATTTTAAGGAAGCAATAACTATTTTTAATCTCATTTTCGGGCAGCACACCTGAGATTTCTACAACGTGGCTTGTAGTTATCCTTTCTAGGGATTTATTTTTTTTTTTCTCTCTCTCCTTTCAGTTTTCTGTTTAACTTCGGGTGGAAAAGAAATTGCTGCTGCCACCAGCTGGAGTTTTTAGGAAATAGCTTTGAAATGTTTCCTTGCGTCCCACAGACACAATTCCAGCTGCTTGGACTTCATTCCTGCTCATTGCAGTTAACTGGAAACAAATTTAAGCCCAGCTTGCCTCTTGCAGGCTCAGAACAAAATTATGTGACAGCTGATGAGTTTTTCTTGAGCTGGATCCTTCAGTGCCAGGAATTCAGACAGAAGTTAAATAAAATCCATTCCCAGCTGTAATTTCATCACTAAAACAGTCGTGAACAAGTGGAATTTTGGAGTCAAAAGTGGTCTGAGGAGTGTGGTCCTACCCATAATTTTTAAAAAATAAATAAACAAATCTAGAGTAATAATTGAAATTAATTTCAGGATTATCCCTTGGAGGTAGTGCTTCTTTGGGGGTCATGGTTTATGGGTGGGAGTGCTGGGATTTTGGCAGTGCTGGGATATTGGCAGTGCTGGGATTTTGGCAGCCCCAAAGANCTTCTTTGGGGGTCATGGTTTATGTGTGGACTTGGCAGCTGGGATTTTGGCAACCCCAAAGGTCTTTGCCAGCCTAAATGAATCTGTGGCTCTTCTCTCTCTTCCATGATTAATGTATTGATTGAAAGGGAAAAGCTGTGAATTTGGGAATGATCAACAAAGCACTGGGGATGGCAGAGGCTGAAACTGATTTTTGTGCAGCTGACCAAAGCTTTCCAGTGGTTTTCAAGCCTCACTTCCAGCTGCAGCAAGCAACAGCCATGAAAAAACCTCATCCAGACCAAAAAAAATCCACTTTGCCCTAACTCAGTGCACCTCACTTGGATTTTCCACTCTGGATTTACACAGAGGAGCAAAGTTGGAAGAGGCAAGGCAGCCCTGAAAGCCCAGCCCCAGCCCAGCAGAGGTGATTTATGCCCAGAGCTGAGCGCCCAGATGGATGCTCCGAGCTGCTTTGCAGCAATGCCACTCACAGATAATTTTTGATTTAATCCATGCCACACGGGGCTGACCCTTGGCTTTTAACCCTGAGACCTTGGCTGTTCTGGCTGAAGGAACTACTGTCTGTCCTCTGATAACCCTGCCAGAGCTCAGCTGGGGCTGGTATCTCACACGGGTGTTTATTGATAAAGATGTGGAATCGAGGGGGGCACGTCAGCAGCTGGAAATGACCACCCGGGCAAGATTTTGTATTTAAACCCCATGCAGGCAAGATTTTCTCTGCTTTTTAGGCCTTGGATGAATCAAGAATTTTGGGGGCACCCACATTTCCCTGGACAAACTCTGCCCCTGTTCCTATTCCACCATAGCACAGTCCCTGAAAATATTCCCATGTCATAAATCTTTTTCCCCTAGCCACAAAATGCATATATTTATTTTTAATATTTAACATTTATATAACAGTCCCAGTCCAGGCTGAATTTCACCAGTGTAAGATTTTTAAAACAGCCTCAATTTTAAATATATTTCTCTTTCTATGAGCTCAAAGTGAATTTGGCTTTTCCCAAAGCCATCACTGTCTCCTGGTTGCCACTCCAGCTTCTCCCATTAGCCAAAGCACCTTGAGTTTTGAGTTATTCATTCATTTCTTTAATTTATGTAATTAATTCATTTCCTTGATAGCTCTGGCAGTCTGTATCTAAATCCCATGGAATATTTTCATCTGCCATCCATGTGAGATTCAGCTCCATCCCCTCTCCTGTTTGCCCGGCTTAACAGGAGATGGGAGAGCAGCCCTTGGAAGACATGAAACAAAAGGGGGGGAAATTGGGAAAAAAAGATTAAATGATGGTCAGGAAGACCAGGAATCCCTTGAGAAAGAGAAAAGCTGCTGGGAAAAAAAATCAAATGATGGTCAGAACAACCAGGAACCCCTGGAGAAAAAGGAACAGCGCCGGGAAAAGGAGGCGGTGCTGGACGCGCATTCCCCAGGGAGCGCGTGGTGGAGAAGAATTCGGGTCTCACCTACCCCACTCCTGGGCGGGATTTATCGCCCTGCTCCAGGAAAGCCCAGGAATGATGGATTCGGTGCTCTGCTGGGAAAACAGCCCCGCTCCGGGGGGAACCGGCCGCGGCCGGAGCCTGCGGAGCGCCGGGAGTGCGTGGGGGCTGGATGCGTTTGCTGATAAGGGGCCGGGTTTTATCGCCAACAGAATTTTAGGCTAATCTGGGCTTTTAAAGAGAAATGTGTTTGGGAGAAGCCTGGCTGAGGCGCAGGTGGCTCCGGGGAGGGAGGGGGGTGTTGCTGAAGGGATGCTCGGCATTTTTTGGGGAGGTGGGTTTGGGGTGGGAGAGCCCAGGGTGGTCCTGGCAGGGCGCCGGGAGGGTTTCCATGGGGATCCATGGATGTGCCGTACCTGGAGCGCAGATAACGCCCAGCAGGAGTGCTCAGGGCTTCCCACTCCGAGCAGGGATGCGCAGCTGGAAGATTGGCAGGAGGGAGATAAGGTGCTGCCCTCCTTTTAACAGGGAGCACAGGCAAAGCTTTCCAAAAATTGGGTTTGCCCAACCCTGCAAAGATCCATCATTCTCCCCGAACTATGACAGTTTAAAGTCTGCTGTCTCCTTCTTATTCCAACATCTGAAGGAGGAGCAGAGAGGAATGAAAGTGATAAAAAATTGCTATAAAATGTTTAATATCTATAAATCACGTCTGCAGCTCCAACGCTGCCTTTTGCCTTTCCCTCACAAAGACTGAAATGTTGCATAAGAAAATAACTCCCAGTCTCAGCCATTCCGGCTGCAATCAATAATATTGAGAATTTATTTGGGGATTGAAGGGACATTTCTGTGCTTGAAGCAGGCAGGTGAGACGCTTTAATTAAAAAATTAAATTCAGTCACAAAAGGTGACATATTTCTTTATCCTCCTCTGTCACTGCAGGCATAAATCGAACCCTTGGCATAAATAGCTTGGATAAATGGATCCTTGGATGTGGAATAATAAGGAACTTCCTCACTGACAACAGGGCCTGAGTTGTGGAGGTTTTCCAATATCCAAGAAGAGCCAGGCAGGCAGGTTCCATCTTCATGGATCACCCAGCCACTGTGGGAATTGTCCTACTGAGCTCTGTGAACATCCCAGGATGTATCAGGGGCTGTGGAGGAGATGGAGGATGCAGGGACTGAGGGCTCCACGTGCAGGGATTGTCCTTGGCAGGGGGATGCCCACGATGATGGGATGCTGGGATGTGCTCATTCCCTTTGGGCACAGGCTCCTCCTGCTCTCTCTGTGGCATTGCACAACATTCCAAGTGAAGATTTTGCCCTTCAACACAAATGGAGCTTTGTGCAAGCTACAAAATTATCCAGGGTGGAGCAAATCCCTTGTTTCAGTGCTGTTTCTCCACCCTCAGCTGGATGAGGGTCACCAGTTCTGGTGGCAGCAATCTGTCCTTCTTCCAGCTCGTCATCCCTACATCTTCTCTGCAGGATGTTTTCCCCCAAGGTCATACTCCAGCAGCTCTCTGGGTCATTCCCACTTAACAACTCTGCAGGAAAGGAAACACTCAAAAGCCAATCTGCTTATTTCTTTGTGTGCAAAGATTTCTAAGGGCGGGAGGCAAACAGGTTGACTAAAATTCAATTTATTTCCCTCTGTATTTTTAGCTGTGGCTCTGAATTGCTTTTAAAAGTTGTGGCTCACTGTGACGGTGAAAAATAGGGGAGAGAGGAGGTTGAAGTCACCTCCCACCTTTGCATTCCCCCATAGGGGACTTTTGGGGATTTATTTGTAGCTCTTTGCTCCCTCTCTCCCATCCACACCCGGAGCAGTGGGATCTGGAGTCAGGATTTGGGATTCCAGATGGAGCAGTGAGACACACAAGTGCCTGAAGGAACAGGAACTGAGGCAGCCGCGGCGCCTAGCATTTGCCAAGTATTTACACTTACATATATAAAAAGAAAAAAATAAATGAAATTTGTCCTTGCTAAAGGTAAGCACAGAAGAACAACTCGAGGGAAACATTTGGCAAAGCACGGCGGCCCAAGGAAAACCCAAACAATAGTTTGGGAGGGACAAGGGCAGGGGCGGAAGGGTAAGGCTGCGGATCCGCGTGCCGAGGGAAGGCTTGGATTTAACGGGAGCTGGGACCTCCTGGGGACAAACCCACAACCCCACCGGTGTGGAGGCTCCCGAAGCTCTTGTGTGGAGGTTCCCTTTTGCTGGTGACGTGGTTTTGTCTGGCCCAAAGTCTCCCTCTGCAGACCGATCCCCATCCCTGCCGCCATCGCCGGGCTCCGCTCTCCCGGCCGTTGGGGTTTGTTGTTGTCTCTTTGGATCTCTGTCAACGTGAGGTTTGCATGTTCATTTGCCTGTGCGAAGCCTTTCCTTGGGACTCATCCATCATTTTCCAACTTAAAACAGAGCTGCTTGTCCAGAGGAAGTCATTTGTCTCTCACGAAAGAGTCGCCCTCCCACCCCCACCAACCACTCCGCGGCGGTGCAAGCGAATCCATTAACTTCTCTGGAAAATGCATCATCTGACGTGGGGACTAAACTTTAGACTAACAAACCCCTGGAGAGGACATGAAGGAGCCATCTCTGTCACCCCGCTCAGTGCTCAGGTCAAAGCCTGACCTCTCCTTCCATTAAATCTTTGACTTTTGAGGGAAAACACCACGAATTGGCAGCAGCTCCGGGTTTGGTGGCCGCGCTCGGCGCCCTGATTTCCAACCTCCCAAGGAGGTTCCTGGCTCTGCTCGAAACCCACCTCTGGAGCCGCCGCCTCTCCCCGCAGGGAAGAAATGCTCCTTGGAGGGGAATGGCTGAAAGATCCCAGAAATAAAGCCTGGGAGCAGGAGGCAGCCCGTGGTAGGAAGCGGCCACTCAGCCGCGGTGTCCGGCGGCCCTGCCCGGCGGGAGCAGCACCGAGGGCAGGGCTCCAAAGAAACACCCCAAACTCACCTTCAAGTTCATTTCCATGGGCTTCATCCCATCTTTTAATGCTAGCAATTTTTCTGCAGGCCTGGAAGAAGCACAGAAGATAAATTTTCCCATCCCAGCAGCCGAGCAGGACCCAGGATATTTTTTTTTTTCGGATAACCCCAAATGTAACACCTCCAAAGATCTCCAACTGGGACACAACCTTCCTTGGTCACAATTAAAGGAGGTATCAACTGCCACACTTCCAAGTGAGAATTGCCATGTGCATCCAGGAGAAATTATTTTTCAGGGGATTTCATCCACAACTTTTTTGAAATTTTGAAATTCTTGTCCTGGAAGTTTTCATTAATATCAATTTTATCTTTCATACTAGTGGAGGAGAAGAGCATTTACTCCATCAACTTTCACACTGAATGATAATTTTATATTATTTGTGAGTTTGTCTAAAATTTAACATCCAAAGTTAAAATTATTAATAATCCAAAAAAACAGCAAAATCAGTGTTCTACTCATCAAAATATTTCCTTTTCTGGAAAATTATTTTTCATTCTTTGAGACTATTTTTCAATTTTATTTTGCTCAAGAAACAAATCCCAAAAGGAATTATTCGTTTGGGTTTAAAGAAAAAAGGGGAAAGACAAACTTTTCCCCTTCAACTGATTAGGAAGTGAATGCCATTTTCTATTATATGTATAAAATAAAATTAAGAAAAAAAAATATAGAAAATAGAGGAGGCAAATTAAAAACCCTGATGAAAAATGAAACATTTGGGAAGTTCATTCCTGGACTTTCTGGGACAGAGTTGTGAAAGTAAATCCAGCTGAGCTCCAGTGAGGTGGAGAACGTCGCTGCTTTGAGGCAGAGCTTGTAACAGATTCTGATTTAAAGACAACAACTTTATTTTTCTATGGCCTTGAGGGGATTAAGAGAGGAGAGGAGTCCTGCTCGCCACTGGGGATATAAATCCTGGAGGGTCACTCCGTAGCCATCCGTCAAGCCAGAGGAAGGGAGGAGGCAGAGTCATTTTCAGCAGTAAATTTGGGAAGAACAAGCACTAATGGCCTAAAATTAAGAAAGAAAAACATCAGGCTAAATAGTAGGAAATGCTTTATAATGGTGAGGTCAGGCAGACAATGGGGGAACCTGTCAGGGGAGGTCAGGGGCTCTCCAATAACCGAGATGTTCAGGGATGGCCCCAGGAGCCACGGAACGGGGACTCTGCTGGAATCTCCTCCCTTGAGCCCCTTGGGCTGTCCCCATGGGAATGTGCGTGACCCCGAGGTGGTGGAGATTTGGGGAGGAATGTCGGGTTTCTTGCAACCTCTCCTGCTGTGTCCCACCCAGGAGCAAGGTGCAGGGTGGGCAGGGGGGGCTCGGAGCAGCACAGATCTGCCCCAGCTGTTCCCTCTGCCGAAGGAAAACAGAGGCTGCCTGGAGAGGTGGGATCATCCACGCAGGGAAGGAAGAAAGGAGCCTTTCAGCAGAGCCCTCCCGCCGGGAGAGCGGGGCAGAGGGAGGGACGGGCCCGGGGTCGGAGCGGATTCCAGCGCCAGGCGCTTTCCTAAGGCTGTCAGGTTGATTTCCTGCCCCTTCCCGCACGGACACCTGCGCCCCGTTCCCCACACGTCGTTAGGTTTTTCCAACTTCTGGTGTCCATCATCACCCCCAGGCAATCAGAGCGGGGCTGTGATAAATGATCCGCAGGCAGTTTATTATACACACTAAATCCTCTCCGCTTGGTGCTCCAAGGGTGGGCCTAATACATTTTATTCCTCCTCGGCTTGGATTTTATCTTGGATCTGTTGGACACCTCCTGACCAACGTGGGATAGGTGGTGCATGCCATGCTTTGCTCCTAGCAGCATTATTTCCCATAGTTTCTCTGGAAAACTGGAATTTTTTCTGGATTCCTAGGAAACTTGAGCACGTCAGAAATGTCACCCAGCCAAAGCAGGGAATGTCACTGTGACAGCCCAAATCTCCCAGTGGGACGAGGCTGGAGATGTGACAGCGACTGGAGGATGGAGATGTTGAGATCAGATTCAGGGAAAGCCAGAACAACTCGCTCCCGTTGGAATGGACCACACAGAGACCACCATAATTGTGGGGGGGTTTTAAACAGAGATAATTCATTAAGTCTAAATAATTAAAAGCCTGGTGTGGGGCTGGCCTGAAAGGCAGCACAGGGACATCCATCCGTGTCCCCAGAGCTGCCCTCTCCTCTGGGAGTCTTTCCTGCTTTGATGAGTTGTCCCAAACACCTCCCAAAGGCAACTGAGGCAGGCAAGGGAGTGTTTCTAATGGAGAAGGTGGAATTAAGTGCTGGTAACACAGAGCAGAGGGCACAGCTCCCAGAAAAAGACTCTCCTTCCTCCAACTGCACCCTCCAGCCCCACCACAGCAGGTTTCCACCAGCCCACTGGAGCAAGTTCCACAAACTTCTCCTTCTTGTCGGGAAGAGAAGTGGGAAAGGTTTTTCTGCAGCTCTGCAGCCACTCAGGCATTTGGAGATGCTGTTCCCGATTTTCCCTCTCCAGTATCAGGCTCTTGGTTCCAGGATGCTCCAGAACAAAGCCTGTGAGAAGGTGCCTGGTCATGATCTCAGGGAAGTCAGTGGTTTTATGGAAGGTGAGGATGGAGGAGGACAAGGGATGCAGGAGGTTGTGGGAAGCCAGTGAAGCAAATCTGAAGAGGGTGGGATGTCCGGGGGGATTTTGGACAAAGCCAGAGCACGGAGGGCTCCAGGGCCTGCAGCTCCTGTGCAGACATGGAAATGGTTTGGAAAATGATGGGAGGTGAAAAAACAAGCAGGGAGAATATTGAGGAGGCTGAGGAGAAAGAAGGAACCTCAGAAGAATGGCACCAACTGCTGGACTAAAGAGCAGCTTCTCCCTCTCCAAAAACTCTGTTTCTGTCCAGCTCCTGGGGGAGGAGAGTTGGCCTGGAGCTCCAGCAGCAACTTTGAATAACTTCTCAGGAAACAGCTTATTTAGATAGCACAGCCTATTCTTCAGAGGAGGGGAGAGAAGGACATATTGCCTGTTACTAATGAATGGCTTTTCCACAACTAATGATGTTTCCAGGGATGGATACTCCAAGGTCTCCCCAGTATCTCCACTAACAGGATGGATTTTGGCACCAGGAAAGCCGAACTTTTCCACACACACACGCTCTGATAGGAGAGAGTTAAATCTCTTCTCTGCTTCTAATGGAAAATTAAGCAGGCATGACGCATCTGCTTAGAAGCCTTTTTCCTTATCTCCAGGATCAAAAAGAATTCCAGGGCTCCAAGAGCAGAAACTGAGAGCAGTTCATTCCCTGCCAGCGCGTGCAGACTGGAGGAGTTCAGGTTGGACACAAGTTAAGGGTTGGAGTCTCACTGCAATAAAGAGATTATTTCCACTGCCTGCAGGAGGAACAACTTTGGATCTTGATTTCTCCTCTCGAGCTTGCAGTAAATAAAAGCTTCAAGCAGAGTCCATTAAAGCTGTTCAAATTTCCAGGCTCTGGTCTTTCTAAAATTAACTCTTAGATAATTCAATATACACAAACGCCCCTTGGCTGAGGTGGAGAAGGTTTCATATCATCAGATGCTCATCACAACCTTCTGGGTCAAGGATCTCCCAGGAATATGTCTCTGGATTTGCCACCCAGCCTGGAAAAGGCTTCAGCAAAGAATTCCCAGAAACAACGAAGATTCTACATGTAAAGAATTTTGTCAAATCGTGGTATCCAAATCCTGCCCAAGTTTTGCACAAGAACTGCTGCTCAGCTTGCATTCAGGTCCCTCTCAAGCCTCAATCCACAAAGTCGAACAGTCAGGAGCTCATTCCACATCAGCAGAGTTTTAGGTGTGACCTGAAAACCACAAACCCCAATCCCTGAAGGACCTGAGGGCTCTGGGCAAGGCTTCTCCTCCTTTTACAAATCACAGCCCCTCTGAAAGAAAGCAAACAAAACTTAATCGCTGCTACCTTGAAGCAGTCAAGCCCATATCCCAAGGCAGAGCAGGTCCCTAACTCCAAATGGTTGGCTCTGGGAATTTTTAGCTTGGTGGGGTTTTGCTGCCTCTGGTTGTGCAAGTTTTTCTAACGTCATTTCTGATCAAGGTAGCTCCCAGTAACAGCTCTCAGCATATTCCAGGTCAAGGTTAAGAGGGAAAGGGAAATTGCACAGGGGAGGTGCTCCTGCTGCTCTTGGAGGTGGCAGGGCCTGGGAGAGAGGGGACTGTTCAGAAATTAAAGGAGTTTTTGTAGTTCAAAAAAGCTGCAACAAGGAAATTGGAAAGCAACATTTGTGACAGCAAAGTGCAGATGCCTGGAAACGAAGCCAATGTCAGCTTTAAACCCATGCATGGCAAATTGATTTCAAATCATCAACCCTGTGCTCCAGCAAAGGCTGGTTGTTTTTTTTTCCAGCAGAAACAGCCTGTGAATTTGGAAATCACTTCAACCAAGTCTGGAAAACATCCTGCTAAGCTGGATCTGTCTCCCAGCAGATTTTGTGCGGGGCAGGTTGGGAGCAATCCTGATGTTAATTAATAGTAACTTGCCCAGAGGAGCTGTGTTTGCCTCACCCCTGGAAGTGTCCAAGGCCAGGCTGGATGAGACCTGGAACACTCTGGGACAGTGGGAGATGTCCCTGCCCGTGGAAAGGGATGAACTTTAAGGTCTTTTCCAACCCAAAACATTCCATGATTCTGAGATTCTCATTCAAATCACACTCATGGTCTGGAGCATCATCCCCTCCAAGCTCAGGAGAGTGGAAAAGCTGAGCTTGCAGCCCTCAGCTGCTCTGAATTTCACATCTGCACATGAAAATGAGCCCCCAATTCCTTCTGTTGCCTGGAGCAGCTCAGATTTTTAAGGGAAAGAAGAAGCCCTAAATAAAAACTCCTCCCCAAAATCTCACAGGTACACGGAAGGTTTGCAGCACAAGGAGCAAACACAGCCAGAACCTCATGGAAAGCCCATCCCAGATGATTCAAACCCTCCCACAAGCAGCCAAGGAAGACATTAAATCTTCAGGCAGCTGGGGAATTGCCAGAAGCTGGGAATGCCAGCACCAGCTCTAAAGAATAATTGGCAACGACAGCAAAATTCGATGCTATCCTTGCAAATTGCCCCTGTCAGCCCTGATGGGATTTAGGGATCACTGAAGCACAGAGGACAAGCTCCCTCTGCCGAGGCCAGGGATGCTCCACAACAAAAGGGATACAGATCTTCCATCTCCAGCTCCATCCCTCCTGACACAGGTGTCTCTCATATGGCAGGGCTGGACTGGGACAGAAAAAAATGGATCATGGGAATAATCTGGATATATTGACAGGTAAAATGCTGTCCCCACTTGGTTTTAGGGAAGAATCCAAACCTTTTGCATTTCCATCTTGCCTTGGATTATGGTTCTACACTTTGCAGCCAGGTGTGGGTTTGTAACTGCAGTAAATGCAGACCCAGCTGTTGGAAAATTTGAAATCCAAACCACTCTGGTGGAAAAAATTCCTTGCTTGGAAAAAGAGAAGCCTCAGCCCTCACCTACATGGCCTGTGAACCTCACAGGGACCTCCTGTGCTCCTGAAAGACCCCAAAATTCTTCCTGCTTCAAAGAACTTCCACTGATGGGAAATCCAGCTCCTGCCAGAGCAACAGCACAAAACTGTTTAAATTCAGAGAGGTGAAGGGAAGAAAAGGGAATTTTAGCAGCAGAAAGGCCAGGCAGGAGGGAGGATTCAGTCAGGAGAGAAGTTTGTCATGGCTACCACCTCTGTCTTCATCTCTGGGGTTGGGCAACCACCTCTTCACCAGGCCCCCACTTCCCACAGGCTCCGGGATTCCAGCAGGGATCAACGAGGAGATGCCATCAGCTACCCAACACCCACTCCCTCCCGAGCAGCATCTCACAGAGCAGTGGGAAAAGCTTTAAACAGCCCCTGAGAGGTGGTTTGGAGATAAATTTCAATCCATGGCCTTGATTTCTTGCCTCCCCTGTTGCCCGGACCAAGCCAGTTGATGAATTTGGGATGTTTGGGCTGTCTGACCTTACACAGCCAAGGCACCTCGCTGCTCCTCCTGCGTCATCTCCCCCAGTGCCCCCTGATTTTCTCTCCCACAACCCTGCAAATGCCTTTCCTTGTTTTCCAGAGCCTCCTCATTGTTCCTGGCAGGATGGGCAGAGCACGGGGCGCACAATGCGGTGCCCTCTGCTCAGGATGTGCGCTGGTCATCCCAGGGCAGGAAAGTGCTTACGGAGGGGCTTCCTCAGCCAGCTGCCTCCTCACCTTCCCTCCCCCTTCCCACCAGCTCCTCAGCCTGATCCTGGTGGTCTCATTGCCAGCCACCCCTCACAGGAGCTCCCTGCAGGTGACCAAAACGTTCTTCATCCCTGGAAGATCCCATGAACGTTCAAAGCCCATCCCAGGTAAATTCATCTCTCTCCCAAAACCTTCATCCCACCCAGGGCTGGAAGAGTAATCCAGAGGGTTGTGCCCATTGTGTGCTCCCCATCTGATGACAGCAGCCTCCATCCTCCCCAACGTCACACGTGCAGTAAATGAGTGCTGGAGTCCTTTCATCCCCTGCCAGCCTTTGTCCTTGGCACACAAGAAACTCCTGGGCATCCTGAGAGTGGGGGCCAGGACTGGGCTCCATCTGCTCAGCAGCCCGTGGAACAAAGACTTCCCTGGGTGTGCAGCCCACACTGAGCTCTGCAAATGACATTAATTAGTCTATAATTAGTTCTTAGCCCCTCATGGCTCAGGACAGCGTGTCCACGTCAGCCCCATGCCGTGGACATCCTCCCTGGGGGCTTGTACAACACAAGGAATTCACCCTGACATCACTGCTCCTCGTAAATGCCAGATCTGAGGCGGCTTTTTCCATCTCCCAGGCTCGAGTTCACTTCCTGAAATGGCTCGTGGTGAAGCAGGGGCTGGGGGTTTGGGTGGCAATCCCACGCACCAGGTTTCTGCACACCCTGAGAAGTTCAGGGTAAAATACAGGCTGGGTTTTCTTGGGACAATAAGATTTGCTTCAGAGCTGAAAAACCTCATCAATAATTCTCTCTCAGAGCAAGCCATGTCAGCCCTGCCAAGGGCAAAAGCATCTGCATGGACAGGACACAGCTCACTTAGAATCAAAGAATCCCTGGATGATTTAGGTTGGAAAAGAGCTCCAAAATCATCAAGTCCAGCTTGTGACCCATCCCAAACATGTCACCCAGAGTGCTGACTGCCACATCCATCATACACTGGGCACCTCCAGGGGCAGGAGCTCCACCACCTCCCTGAGCAATCCATCCCAATGTTTAATTCCTTTCTGGGAAGGAATTCATGCTGATGTCCAGCCTGACCCTCTTTAGCACTGAGCAGTGCTGATGTGGGGCAGTGTGGATTTCAGGATCACTTGGATTTGCAAGCACTGGGACCGAAGCTGTCACAGAGACCCCAAAACCACAGAATTTCTTCACACCTTCCCTGCTCTCCTCACTCATCCTGAGTGAAATTTCCTGGGGAGGGTTCTTTTCCAGAATGTCCTCCTTCCCCAAGCACTGAGCTCTTTGTTCACACCTGGCCCTACCTTCACCTCCCCACCGCCACTGCTGTCCTGTGGGAAGCCCAGGAGATGATCAAGGTTTGATCCCTGTTTGGGGCTGACTTTTGGAAAACGTCATCTTTAAGGTCCATTCCAACCCAAGTCATTCCATGATTCTGTGTAGGGACTGGGGAGTTCTCACTGACTTTTACACCACCAAATAACCTTCCCTTGTCTTTCCAGAGGCTCAGCATCCACGGCCTTCCTTCAATTCATCTGCAGCCACAGACCAGATGACCTACAGGGGTGATGGCTCAGCAAAACCTCAGGGTCTGCCCCCATCAGTGGGAAAGAATCAGTTAAAAATACCAGAGTGGTTTGACTCCCTTTTCCTCTGAGGCCTGAATGAGCCTGAGGGAGGAAAGTGCTCCTCAGGGCCCTGACATCTGAATGTGCTGCTGAGGAAGAGGTGTGTATCACATACACAATAATTCACCGGGCCTTGAAGGCTCCAAGTGGCCTTTGAATGACAATCTGCTCACAGAGGCCATAAATACACAACGTGGTTTATTGGGCTTTGGTTAACATGGGAAACAGCCCCAGGAAGGGATTTGGGAACTGTGGCTTTGCTTTATTTTTTATGTGTGTTCTGTCCAGCCCAGAGCCTGTGGGACAGCAGAGTTTGGGGAGGGCTGATGGCTTGACCCAGCAGTGAAAAACAAGATTTTGAGTGCAATTAACAGCTCTGTTTGCTGTCTGTGCTTACTTTTATTTATTGATTAATTGGGTGCAACTGCCTGGTGGAGTTCCCAGATTTTGGGGAGGAAGAGATGTTGGAGAGATGGGAGAAAAAAACAGAGATAGAGATTCATTATCTCAAAGCCTAAAGGAACCTGGAGGATCCTTGTTTCATAGGACCCTGCAGACACAATCATGGGAAGATGCACCCATGGAAGTCACTGGCCAGCAGTTTCCAATATATTCCTCAGGTTTCCAACAAAAAATTTCTTTGCAAGCAGAAAATATCAGCTCAGAGGAAATATTTCCCCACAACAGTTGATGGAAACCTCTTAGCCAGGTCTGAAATCCAGGGCAGATTTTCCAGTGCTGTCCACGCACCAGTTTGGACAGGCTGGAGAAAACTTCTCCAGGTCTCCAGAGTGGAAACTCACCAGGTAACCCCTGGTTTTCACCATGCCCTTGAACCCCAGCCTTTTCCACCCCAGCAAAACCCAAACTGTTTGATTGCAAAGCCACCAAAAGAAGGATTTGTCCATTTAACCAAAATCCTTTCACTGTACCATGACTTTGTGCACGTGGGGTGGAAAGAGGACACAACCAAGAGGCTTCACTGGAAAGTTTCCCTGGATTTTTATCCCACGGATAAGAGATTAAACACATGGACATCCTTTGTGGTGTCCCAGAAAAGGGCTGGAGCTTCTGGATCTTGGCTAAGCAGAGGAAGACAAGAGCTTTGCAGGGATCTCATCCAAGGCTTTTTTTTTTACCCCAAAGCAAAACAAGATTATTCTCTGGAAGCATCGAAGGCTTTTGCAAAGAGAAATAAAAGTTTCCAGCTTGGGTTTGGTTGGAGCCAAACCTGTGTCCTCATCCAGAGGGTGAGGGGAAAGGGTTAGGAGGGAAAATTGTTTGGCTCTGGAGGGGAAAAAAACTCTGGCAAAGGAGAAATCAAATGAGAAATAATTTTTAAAAATCCAGAAGGAAGCTTCAGACTCCTCTTCATGATTCATGCCTGCAGCGTTATTTGCCAGAAATTATTCAAAATTAATCTTGTGGCCCATGCTGCTCTTCCCCACCTCTGGAATTGCCAAGCATCCTGCTTCTCTGAGCATCCACCATCCTGGGGATCCCCAGCACCCACCTTACTCCTGCCTCCAGAACCAAAAAACCCAGAAAAATCCCTCTCTGGCAACTCCATAAAGAGAAAAACAGGGCACCCTTGTTTTCAGTATCTATTCAGCAGCTTAAAAGAGCAGGAAATTTGGGCCATTTGCTTTATCCATTGTATCTTCTGTTATTCATCAATTTTGGAAAACAGCCTCTAAAATTGTTTCCGGCTCCCCTTTCCCATGTAAATCACTCCAAGGTTTTGTGTTTTCTGTCTTCCAAAAAAAAAAAAAAAAAAAAAAAAAGAAAAAAAAAC
>VZTB01005350.1:65322-76569 GCA_013397245.1 Thryothorus ludovicianus | reverse complement strand
TTTTTTTTTTTTTTCACTCCAATTTAGCAACTCGGTGGAGCTCCCCTTTCCCTAAAAGCCTGGAAACAGAGGAAGCAGTTCCTGCCTGTGGCTGCACGCAAGCAGCAAATGCCACAGCTGAATGTTGTTTTTCCTGTCCCCTCTTTACTGCCCCGTCAGCTCCTGCAGCGTCCGAGGGGGCACCGGTCAGCCCAGGGAGTGAATTCCCCTCCTGCAGAACTTTCCAAGTGCTGACTCTGCTCCAGAAAAGCAGCCAGGGTGTGACGTTGCATTCAAGGTATGGAAATGATTGGGGGTTTAGGGAGAAAATCGGGATTTTTTTATATTTTTTTTTCCCTATACGTTTCTAGGTTTGGGAGATGTGCGAAAGGAAATAAAAATGGGATGTGAGCAAAACCACTCTTGACAGCCCGAGACACATGTGAAACCCTGGCTTGGATCCTTCCTGAGGGAAGAGCCTTCCTTGGTTCTGCTCATTACCCAGCTCACAAATCATTGCAAACAAAATCGAGTTTTAGAGAAAAACCAAAGTTAAGTGAAGAACCTTTGAATGCTGTAACTCTCTTCACTGACAGATCAGGCAAAACCCACAAATCAGTAGTAACATGGCCAGATCAGTTCTAAAAATAAAGAGGAATAGTAACATGGACCAGGTTTAACTGGGATTCCCTTTGTTTTTCCACCAGGGTCCTGCCCTGCTGCTCCCAGACTGGATCAACACATGGATATTTCAGGAGACACTTCACTTGCTGTTTCTCCCCAAGACCCAACTTCAAGATTCATCTAAAAATATTTTAAAATACGTAGATTTTAGGATTTAGGCTCCATTTAGATTTTGTGAAGGAAACCATCCCCGTGAGGGTGGAAAGCTCTGGCTCAGATTCCCAGGGAAGCTGTGGCTGTCCCATCCCTGGCAGTGTCCAAGGCCAGGCTGGATGGGACTTGGAGCACCCTGGGACAGTGGGAGGTGTCCCTGCCCATGGAACTGGATGAGCTTTAAGGTCCCTTCCAACCCAGAGCATCCCATGATTTTATGATTTAGCTGCACCCATGTCCCTTACCAAGGTGCAGGAAGACCCCCAGTGCACCCATGAGGAGCCTGGACCTCCTCTAACCTTTCCCAGAAGGCTCAGAAGGAAGCTTGGGTGATCTCAGGATGTGCAGAGTCAGATCAGCCAGTTTCCAGCAGGTTCACACACAGAAGAGGGAAAAAAAAAAAAAATCAAAGCCAAAAAGAAATATTCATGTTGTAGCTTTTGCTTCTGGAAATCCCCGCTTTGGCCTGGGGTGAGTCAGCTGAATGTTGACCTTGGAATTATGATGGGAATGCTGTGTGACATAAAAGGAGAGCAGAGCAGCCCCGCTGCAGTGTGGAGCATTGGGATGAGCCAGGATGAGCTCACAGGCCCAGCCATGCTGCAAATGCAGCGCTGGTGTGGGAAGAGAGGACTGCTGTATTCCAGCAGAAACCCAAATCCAAGGAAAACAGCTCCACCCTGCATGGACACAGCCCATCCAACCCAGCATCCACAGGAATGGGTAAAAACCAGCTTGCCTTGATTGTTCAGCAGAGCATTCCCATTTTAACCAGAATTTTGTGGAAGCTCATGCAATGCCTCAAAGCAAACAGAGAAACAAAATCCAGTTAAATGTATTTTGGCCAGGAAAAGTTTCTCAATAAAACATTCTGGCAAAGCCAAGCTCATTTTTGGACCAAGCTGACCCACCTAAGGAGGTGTGGGGGTGTGTCATTAACTAATTAATTAATATCAGAGTTGTTGCTACTCTGGGAAGATAAGTAGGGAAGGAAGGTGGGCTTCAATCGCTGTCAGGAGAGAAAGGTCAGATCCTGAAAGCTCATCCCATGCTGGGAATCCAGTTATGGAAATATGGGCTGGTCAGGCACATATTTCCATATTTCCAAAGATTCTCCAGGCTTGGAATCCTTTGCCAGGCACTGACCTGTTACCCTTCCTTATCTTGGACTGAAAAGTCCCCTCTTTTCCTGAAACAAGGGAAAACTAGGAGGAAATTGCCATGATTTTTTCTTTCCTTAAGCAATTTCTTTGGTTGCCAAGGGGAAAATCCAGACAGTACATGCAAGTCAGATCTTTGGAAGTTTTGTTATGGATGTGTCCTGGAAGTTATCACTGTCCCTTCTGATGTCTGGCAGTTCCCAAAACCTGATGCAACAAAAATTTCACTGGAAAATCCCACTGATTACAGCAATGCTGGAATAAGGCTGGGATGGGTGGATTTGGATTGTTCAGCTTGGAGAAGAGAAGGCACTGAGGAGACCTTGGAACTTCTTCCAGGGCTTAAAGGGGCTCCAAAATTGCTGGAGAGGGACTTTGGGAAAAGACCTGGAGAGACAGGAACATCTTCCCAGTGACACAGGGCGGGGTTAGATGGGATATTGAGGAGGAATATGGATGTTGGGAACTAGATCAGCTTTAAGATCTCCTCCAACCCAAACCATTCCGTGATTCTGTGACTGCAGGAACGGAGCCAGGCTCAGCTGAGGAGCCGATACCAGCACGGTTCTGAATCACCTCCCGATTTCCCAGGAAAGCAGGGGTGGGCTGCATACTTTGGAATGATAAGGGGGCAAAAAGGAGTCCCCACAACCCCAGCCTGACCTCAGCAGCCGTGTCTCACCCCTCCTAAAGGATCTGTGCCTGTCGCAATCGCCCTCCTGGGGTGTCCCGCGCCTCCTCCGCTCCAACCCCGGCCTCCTTCCGAGCAGGAGCAGGAGATAAGTGCTTAATGAGTGAGCAGAGCACATATTTTCCCTGCAAGAAGCATCTCTCCGTGTTCCTGCCAGATTCCGAGCCTCTCCCCCGTGCAGACCGCCCTGGCAGTCAGGAATTGCTGGGGGATTTCGGAGCCTTCCCTCCAGACGGGGAACCCGCGGCCTTGCCGCTCCCAAACACAAGTTTGGGGTGGTGGGTGGGGATTTTTGGGTGAAAAAAAATGCCCTGGGAGTCCCACTGGAGCTTTGGGACAAAGAAAAAAGGATCTTCAGAGTTTAGGGAGCTGGGTTTGTTAATACTCGGAGCAGAGGAAGGCTTGGCCTCCATTCCTTAGGTCACAGTGACAGCAGAGGAAGTCTGGCAGGGCCACGCTGTGGGATGGAGATTGCTCTCCAGGGTGACTCCAAAAGGCAATAAAACAAAAAAAAAAAGACAATAAGGAGAGAGATAATAAAAACCCTCCAGCTTTTGATTTTCTCCAGCTATGCCAGGCTTTTCAGGAAGGCCTAATGTTTGCCTACAGATTTACTGTCCCCCAGGCACAGAGGGCAAAGGGACAGAGGTGAAGCTTCTTGGCAGCTCCAGCCAAGGATTTGCATTGAGCTGAGCAAAAATTGGTGGCTGGGTAGAAATGGGGTCAGAATTATCTTTTCCCTGAAGTTCTCTGAAAACTGGGACATAAAGTCAGAATTATTCCTGCTGGAGGCAGCTTTTTCTCCATACAGCAAACATCAGCTTCTTCTGACAGGAGTAGAAAAGACACAAAACAATGTTTTGTTGGACAAACAATGTCACAGCCTCAGGGCATGCAGCTGGGCAGTCACCAGGAATCCTTGGGATGATAAAAGCTGATGTTGGCTACTCCAAGGCAGCTCCAGTTGTTCCCCTCAGCCTCCACCCCAGCAGAATTTTCAGTCCTTGGTGCAGCCACCACCCAGAGCTCAGCTCAGTCCCACGAGCTCACCCTGAGCACACAGACTTCATTATTAAGCTTATATAATTCTAATATCTTGCCAGATATATTTTTCTGCAGTCCCAAGTTTTGAGCTAGCCAAGCTCCAAACACCAGCTCTTGTTTTCCTGCCCTTGCTCTCTGTATCTAAAGTAACTTTTCATCCTGTCAAGCCTTGCAGCTTTAGCTGAATTCTAAATTGTCTTTTGTCTTTCTGAGGCCTTTTACAGTTTCTCTAAAATCCTTTCGTTTTAATGATTCCCACAGGTAAAAAACCTAAATCCAAAATCTACACAGAGCCCTGAGGACCATCTCTCCTTGGAGGGTTTGGCTCTCCCATCAGGCTCTCACTGAGGATGAACCAGGATGGTGGGATCTGGTTTTCATCCATCCCTTAAATCCCACCCAAACCGGGTACCAGGTGAGGAAGGGGGGAGAGGCTGGAGCCAAACCTGGATTCATGAATTCCCCTCAGCTTTCCAAGCCCTGGCTGTCCAAACCTGGGTGCTGGATGTGCCCAAGAGGTGCTCCTGGAGGAGAACTAAGCTCATGGCCCAAACCCTTTGCTGATGATGCTCCAAGGCCAGCAATGGGAAGGGATGGGTTTGGGGAATGGGATGTGGAAAGAACAAAAAACATCTGTGAGGAGCTTTGGAGTTTTGTCTTCACACTTCTCTTTCTCTTCATTCTTCTCCTTGGAACAGGAATGCCTCAGCAGATATATTTGGAACCACTGGAATGTTTTCTTCCACAGAAAATATTGAAATATTATGCTGATAATAAAGAATTCTGGAATTACTTGAACACCAATGTGAAAGGAGAAGACTCAACTCAGTTTTTTTATATTCTCCTCTCANTATTTGGAACCACTGGAATGTTTTCTTCCACAGAAAATATTGAAATATTATGCTGATAATAAAGAATTCTGGAATTACATGAACACCAATGTGAAAGGAGAAGGCTCGACTCAGTTTCTGTTATGTTCTCCTCTCGATATAATTTGGTGAAAGGAAGGCACTTCCTGAGAAGGATTGGATTGCAGCAAAGACATTTCTGATGGAAAGCTGCTCTGCCTGGCTAATTCCAGGGACAGGCATCATGGAATTCCATGGATAACAGCCAAAATCATGGCTGAGGGTGAAAACACAGCACATGGAGCACCCAAAATGTTCATTACTGACTGGCCTGGGGAAAACCCCTCCAGGAGCCAAAAATCAAACATTTATCCTCATTAAGGTGACATAATTTTTAGTTTTATTCCCTTTTATTAGTTTTTTGGAGGGGTTTAGTTGTTTGGTTTTTTTTGTCAGTGCTCTCCAGTCAACGACTCTCTACCCCAAAAGCCAAAATCTTTCTCCACCTTTACCATATTTTGGAGGTGACTCCACTGTGCCAGAAGTCTTTCACCCACAAACACTGCCAGAAATGTCCCCAGATAATGGGAAAATCCTAAAAAAAAATCCAGCAAAACTAAAAATCCATGCCTTTTAGCTATGGATGTGTGGAAAAACACATTAATCTTGCAGAACACGGCCAGCAGACAGGAGCCAAAAGGTTGCCACCGGGGTGTGGCGAAGGGGAGACATTTCCATGCTATTGCTCAGCAGGTCACAGCAACAGGATGCTGATAACATCCTGCAAACTTCCTCCCTCGGCTGGCCTGCAAAAAAATCCCGAAAATGAAGGCCCCCAGGCACATCAGGAGCAGCCAGCCATTCACAAATCCACCTTCTGGGAATGTTGTGTTTCAGGGCTGGCCAGGGTGAGGTGCTTTTCTCTGGTTGTAAAGGGGACAGCTGGAAAGGAAGGAAAAGAGGGAAAAGAAACAGGGAAAACAAACAGGGAAATCAGGGAAAACAAACAGGGAAATCAGGGAAAACGGGGAAAATAAACAAGGAAAACAAACAGGGAAATCAGGGAAATCAGGGAAAACAAACGGAAATCAGGGAAAACAGGGAAAACAAACAGGGAAATCAGGGAAAACAGGGAAAACAAACAGGGAAAACAAACAGGGAAATCAGGGAAAACAGGGAAAACAAACAGGGAAAACAAACAGTGAAATCAGGGAAAACAAACAGGGAAATCAGGGAAAACAGGGAAAACAAACGGAAATCAGGTAAAATAGGGAAAACAGACAGGGAAAACAAACAGGGAAAACAAACAGGGAAATCAGGGAAAGCAGGGAAATCGGGAAAACAGACAGGGAAAACAAACAGGGAAATCAGGGAAATCAGGGAAAACAAACGGAAATCAGGGAAAACAGGGAAAACAAACAGGGAAATCAGGGAAAACAGGGAAAACAAACAGGGAAAACAAACAGGGAAATCAGGGAAAATAGGGAAAACAAACAGGGAAATCAGGGAGAACAAACAGGGAAAACAAACAGGGAAATCAGGGAAAACAAACAGGGAAATCAGGGAAAATAGGGAAAACAAACAGGGAAATCAGGGAAAACAAACAGGGAAATCAGGGAAAACAAACAGGGAGAACAAGGCAGAGCTCCATGGCCAGCAGCACTTTGGGGTGATGGGATCACAGTGCTGGCACAGCCATTCCTTTTATTGTTCCAGATGGATTTTAAATGGAGCAGAGCTGGGAAAAAGGTTTTTTAATAGCTGGTTTTGCACTTTTTTCTTGTATTTTAGGGCTCAAAGAGGCTCAGAGTTATGCTCTCAACGACTTAGAAATAAACCCAGAGGAAGGCAAGGCAACAGGAGAGGATTTCCTCAAAAGGCAGGGAGAGCAGGAGATTCCCACCACATCCAACACCTTTAAAATCCAATAAATTAATTCAGTTGAAGCTTTGACAAGATATGAGCAGGATTTCTGCAGTGCAGTCAGACTCGTGGCAGGGGCAGCAAGAAGAAAATTGTTTGCCCAGAGCACTGAGGGATTTTTTTTCTCCTTTGGCAAAGAAAAACACAAAGAGGGGCTCAGAAAGAGAAGCGAAACCTGCCTGCAAAGGAAAATGGCTGAGAATAAAAATCTAAAAAAAAATAAAAATCTAAATATATCTTGGTTTGAGAAAAATAATTTCCTCCAACAAGGTCACTAAATTCCAATTCCCTCCAGTCCTGACACTCACTCGGTTCTCAGGGAGGATGGGACAAGGATCTCTGAGATGCCAGGGGCATTCCCAGACCCCAGGGAAGGAGATTTTGCCTCTGAACGAGACTCAGCTCCCCCAGATCCTGCACAAGCCATTTCCAACCATTTCTTCTGTGTGTTTTAACTCTCACCCCCCAGAAAGGGAGAGGTTCTTGTCACAGCCTGGTGGAGGATGAGGAGGATGTGGGACAGGGCTGGGGAGGGGATTTCTGCTCAGGGCAGTGTCACCAGTGCTGGGCCTCTGGTTCAACCACAAACCTGAGCTGTGGGGACACCAAACATGCCACCAACACAAGGGAAACACCACTCCTACTCCTTAATGTCCTTAATTCATTTGAAGTGGATGAAAACTGTGGAATTATAGGAAGGTTTGGATTGGAAGGGAACTTCAAACTCATCCAGGTCCATCCCATGGGCAGGGATAACTTCCACTATCTCAGAGTGATCCAAGTCCCATCCAACCTGGCCTTGGACACTTCCAGGGATGCAGAGGCAGCCTCAGCTTCTCTGGGCAACATTTTGTGGCCATCCCCACCCTCCCAGGGAAGAATTCCTCACCAATATCCCATCTCCACCCAGCTGGGAGCCACCCCCACTCCCTTGCCCAGCAGCACAGGGCCCCATCCCTCTGCGGCTGAACTTCAATTCCCGGGAATGTGATTGCTCCCAAAAAGGGGGACAGCTGGGGACAGTGTCCCGGTGGTTATCTCCCAGCCCAATTAACACCTTTGAGCGGCCGCCAGCCGCGGGCTGGGAGGTTCAGTTTTGCTCTGAGGTCCATTCCTCGCACCAGAGGGAGCTTGTCAGCCCCTGCCCGCCAGCCGTGCTGCCCTTATCTCCCCCCGGAGCTTTCCTGTTTACATTTCCCATCAGATTCCCGTCATTTATGCTCTGACACGGCAGACTGGTTGGGAATGCTGCCACTCGGGATGAGCAGCAGCCTCCGCCACCAGAAATTGGGGGTGACACCACAACCACCACCCCCCCTTAAGGCTGATCATGGGTTTTGAATAATTTTGCTCCCAGTGGGAAGGAAGGAGAAGCCCAAAAATGCACCCAGAGGGATCTGCCTTTGGATGGATGCAAATATTTCCTGTGCTGGGGGTCCAGCTCTGGCGGGCTTGGCACAAGGGGAGCAGCCTGGGCACAGGGAGACTCCCTGATCCTTTCATCCCTCAGGGGCTGCAGTTAATGCCCAGCACGTGAGGATTTGTACCCCTGCATGGCACAATGCTGCTTTTCCCAGAAGATGCTCAAATTTCCCCTATTTTCCCTCATTTTCCCCCATTTTACCCTGCAGCAAAGAGAAAAGCTCAAGCATTCAGGCACAACTGCTGGTGCCTGTGCAGTCCAGGGCGGAGAAAGGAGGATGGAGAAGTATTAAAAACTCAAATACTGCTTTTTACACATTTTCTTCCATTCCTATTTCCCAAATGATCCCTCATTTCCAACAAAACAGGCCACAGCGATTCTCAGCTCTCGACCTAGGAGCAGATCAGGCTCAAAGGGCACCAGGCATTTTCTTGGAGAAGAGAAAAAAGAAATTAAAACCTGCCCAGATTTCCCTGTGGCCATCAGAAGAAGGGCGTTTAGACCCCAAAAACATCCAATGCCATTCCTTCTGACGCCGGCTGGGGGAAAACCGGAGCCATAAAATCCCTTAATTGGAGGCCAGCCCTGTGCAGATCCCTATCTGAATCAAAGCCCCCAGCTGCTGGATGTGTGGCAGGGAGCCTTTGGTGGAAAGAGCCCCCTTGCTGTTATATGGCAGCCAGGGGAGCTGCGGCTGTCGCCTTCCCAGACCTCAGGAATCCCGGGGGATTTAGGGAGCTGCAGCACAGCTGTGCCTGCCCTCATCCACACCTCGGTAGCAGCGCGATAGGTGCCACATAAAAGAGCAGGGTGGGGGCAGATATGGATCTTCAAGGAGGGAAATTTGGCAGGAGGGAGAGGTGAAACAAGGAGAAAAGGAAAAAGCGGGAAAAAAAAAATAAAGGAAGCTTTGAAATCGAAGCCCTGGTTGAGTCCACCTTGAGGTTGGGGAGATGAGAAAGGAGGGGTGGGTTGGGAAGGGAAAGACACCCCCGGCATGTGGATTTGATTGTTGTTAACACCTTTTAGAGGTGCACACACAAAAATCACATCAGGCCCAGCAGAGACAGAGGTGCCTGTGCTGGTGACTTCCAAGCAGGTGTCCTCAAGGAAAACCGATTTTGTTCCAATGCCTGGGAGCTTTTCTGCTTCACTGATAACCCCAAAGCATCAATATTCAGCCTTTATCAATGTGTGGCAGAAACACAGCAGAAATAAGCCCAAATCTGGAAAGAGGGGGTAGAGCATTTTCTGCTTCAAAATCCAGAAAACTGCAAAATTGCATTCTGGGTTTGGCCCACGATATTGACTTTTTTACTACCTGAAATTACAGCTGTATTCCTGCACTGTTCCCACCCTGTGCTACCCTCCAGCCCCCATTTTTCCAGCACATTCAGCTCATTTCTTTTTTGCCTTCCGTGCAATAAATCCTGCTCATCCTCTGGGTGTGATCAGCCCCTGCTGCTGTTCCCACATTTCTTGCCCGTGGCTGATCCCTCACCCGGGGTTCCTTTCCAGCTGCCAGGCTCATCTCTGCCATAAACCTATAAAGAATCTTTTCCTTTAGAAACCCCTTCAGCTGTCGGGGAAGGAGGCTTGGAAATGACCCCTTTCCCTGCTCCTGCTTCCATGTGCTCCCCAGCTGGGAATTCTGCCTGCAGCAGCACTGACCCCGACCCGGATCCACGGCACCCCGGGCTGCTTGGGGTCGATGCTGTGTGGGAAGGGAATCAACATTTTGCAAGGATGAGAGAGAGAATTCCTGGTCATGTTTCGCCCTTTCCCTCCAAAGAGTTCTCCAGCAGCCTGAGCTCCTCTGCCTGGAAAAATCCTGCTCCTTGCTGCTGGGACAAGAAATATTTTTCCCTCCGCCCACCCAGGTCAAGAACCTTCAGGTCAGGCTGGAGGAGCTGAGGGTGCCCTGCGTGCTTCCAGCCCCAGCGTTCCTCCCGCGCATCCCCCCCGCAGGAGCTGCTGCCGATCCAGGATGGCATCCAAATCCTTCGGAGCCAGCGGCTGCGGCTGTGCCAGGAGCAGGGGCACTGCTGTGACAAAGGAGAGGGCGAAGAGCAGGAGCGGGACACGCTCAGGCTCTGCCCGTGCCCTGCCCGCTGCTCCGCAGGGTGGAAAAGCATCCTTTGGTGTGGGTGGGAGCTCTGATTTTCCTGCGCTGGTTGCTAAGGGCAGCCCGGAGGAGCCGAGCTGCCGGCGAGCCCCTGAGGATGTGGGGAAATTATCCAGCTCGTTTGATGAAATCCTACCCTGGCTGGCAAAGGGAAAAATCCGGCAGCACAACAAATCCTGCCTGGGGGCTCTGGGATTGGATTAAAACCACAGCAGCAGCCGCTTGACGCAGAGCGCCGGTTCGGGATGAATTCGGGCTGCTGGCTGACAGCTGCCCGCTCATCTGCGCGCTGGCACATCCCGTGCTGCATCGGGAATTGTTTGTGTCATTCCACCCTCCCGCCTCGGACATCACCGCTTGTCCCCCGGCAGCACCGCAAGGCGTGAAATCACTCTTCTTCATCGAGCACTCGGGGCTGTGAGGGGCTGGAATGGGATGATCCTCAAGGACCCTTCCAACCCAAACCATTCCAGGATTCTGCAGGCACAGCACTCAAAGCTTGTGCCGGGTCCGGGACTGGCTCACTGCCAGCAGCACAGACATCCACAGCACCCAAAATGTGCACAGCACCCTTGGAACCCACTGAAAAGCATCCAAAATGTGCACAGCACCCTCAGTGCATTCAAACCACCACCCAAAATGTGCACAGCACCCTCAGTGCATTCAAATCAGCACCCAAAATGCGCACAGCACCCTTGGAACCCACTGAAAAGCATCCAAAATGTGCACAGCACCCTCAGTGCATTCAAACCACCACCCAAAATGTGCACAGCACCCTCAGTGCATTCAAATCAGCACCCAAAATGCGCACAGCACCCTTAGAACCCACTGAAAAGCATCCAAAATGTGCACAGCATCCTCAGTGCATTCAAACCAGCACATAAAATATGAACAGCACCCTTGAAACTCACTAAAGAGCATCCAAAGTGTGCACTGCATCCTCGGAACGTACTGGAGACCACCCAAAATGTGCACAGCACCCTTGGAATGAACTGGAGAGCACCCAGGGCACCCCCAGCTCCACGCAGCATCCTCCAAAGCCGCTCGCAGGCGCCGGGACAGCCCAGCCCGGCGTGCGGGAGTCTCAGGCTCTCACTAGAGGGAGGCAGCGGCCAAGAGAAGCCGCGGGAGGAGCTCTGCGGGCAGGGAGAGCTTCCCCGGCCGCCGGGAGAGGGACCCGAGGCAGCCTTGGAGGGAGGGCTGCGCTCCTGCCCTGC
>VZTB01005350.1:38754-64555 GCA_013397245.1 Thryothorus ludovicianus | reverse complement strand
TCCTGCTCCAGCTCCAGCTCCTGATCCTGCTCCTGCCGGAGGAGTTTCCCAGAGCTGAACTCCCCCGGGATCGGAGCTGCGCAGTCTCGGGCAGAGCTGGGCTTGTCTGGCTCTGTTTTTGGGGAGCTGGGTTGCCCCTGCATCCCTAAATCTCCCTCAAACCGCTGATCACATCCTCAAAGGCTGGGATGTGCCGGCGCTGCTCAGCCTGGGGCGTTTCTCAGTGCAGAGCTCCAGGTTTGAATGAATCCAGGTTTGGCAGAGTCCCGTCTCCATCTGATCTCGTTTCTTTCCATCCCTTGTTGTGCAGAGAAAAATCCCTGAGAATCAGCCCCGTGTGGATTAAAGCAGGAATTAAAGTGTTTTGGGAACCAGGTCAGGCCAGGCATTGCTCACAGGTGGTTTAGACCAGCATAGAAAAGAGCAATTCCCCTAAATTTATTATAAATTATAATTATATAATTTATTATAAAATTATAAATCTGTCATACCCAGGTAGTAAATTTGCTAATTGCCAGCCAGGGCAAGGAAGAATGGAGGAATAGGACTGATAAATCCATTTTCCCATTGCACCAGAACTTCCTGAAGGATTAAAGAACTATGGAGCTGCTGGGAAGTGGCCTTTTAAAAAAGGTAGAATGGGCAGAAAAGCAGAAAATTGAGGGGTTTGCCTCAATTCCTTCTCCAAATGGGTTTGATTGGGGATGGGGTTTAGCTGGGATATTAAAATTTGTAAAGCTTTATAATGAGTTTTATTCATAGATACACAGGTGTTATGTTGAGGCATAAAATATATACGGATGGATATACAAAATCCAAAAATAAAATATAGATGTGACCATTCTCCCCAGGTTTTCAGGAACAAGGAGCAATTTTAAAAACACAAGATAATTTCTGTGCTAAGATAATCAGAAAATTGTTTGCCAGACTGGGCAACTGGTTACACACTAAATGATGAGATGATACTCAGGGGGATAAAGAATAAAAAGTTACAGACACCTGATGCAAAAGCCCTTTTTAAGCTTTGAGCCTTGCAGCTAAATCCTGAGTGTTTCTGAAGAAAAAAAGAAAAATTTAAAAATCAATAGGAGAAGATGGTTCCACTTCCCCTCTCGCCTTAGGGAAAGGAAGAGCCCGGGGAAGGAATAAGTTAAATTTTTAAGGAAGTCTGACAAAAAGGTTCGATTTTGAAACTCCAGAGTGCCTTTTCTAGGCTGATTTAGGGGAAAAAGCAGAGTTTCTGCTTTCTCATTAGCACTCAGGGGGACATTTTTGCTGCCAGGGCTGCAGCTCCCAAAGCAGCTTCCCTAAGGATGGGGCCTTTGAATTTCATCTAATCCAAAATCCCTGCAATTAATTGGGAAATTTTCAACCAGTTCAGGCTGCTCAAGGCCCTGTACAACCTGACCTGGAATGTTTTTAGGGATGGAGCAGCCACCACCACTCTGGGCAATATGCACCAGAGTTTTCTCACCCTCTCAGAATAATCTTCCTCCTTTTATCCAATTTTTGTTTGTAAAAAGTGCCTGGTCCCACCAATATTCCAGGGAGAGCCTGGGGCAGATATTTCCAGTGGTGCAGCCAACACAGATTTCCCTTCTCCACTGCTGCTCTGCCTTTAAACACACAGAATTTACAGCAGCCCAGGCTGATGTATCACAAAAAAAAAAGCTGATTTTACCCCCACCAAACCCAGCCCAAAGGGTCAGAGTTTGTCAAACTCACACAGGCTGTGTTTGTCCCCAGCTCAGCAGTGCATCCCTCAGAAAGAGGAAATGGTTTGGAGGCTGCAAATCTTCTTTTTTTTTATTTTTTTTTTTGGCAGATGAAGCAAGTGTAAATTAAATGCTGAGCAACAGGGAAGGAGTTTTGCACTGGGAGAAAGTTTAGCAGTGGTCAAGCAGTTCCCACGGGTGATTTTGTGTAGGAAGGGGATCAGCTGTGCTGCAGGACACGAGGTTTTGTGGAGGAAATGCTGCTGCAGTGGTGCCTTGGGCTGCCCAAACAGCTTCAGAGCCAGCAGCTGGAAAAACCAGCACGGGTTTAGTGCTGGAATAACCAGAACTGGGATTTCTGCCTTGGAGAGCACCAGGTGAATCCTGCAAGCTGGCAGCTGAGCAGAGGTTTCATGTTAAACTTGAGAGCAGGATTGAGAAAATTATTTCTTCTTAACCCAGAGCCTTGCCAGAATCTCAGATCAGGGGATTGGAGCAGAACTGAATTTTCTGGCTCTGGACACCCAATACCAGCACCATGGAGAGCCTGGGTCATCCCAGATTTCCAGCCCTGCTCACTTGGCCGAGTTTGCTTTGGTGAAGGAGGAGGACACTGAGAAGCAGCACCCAAGGGTGTCCCCAAGCAGCAGCATCCCATCACCTGTGGGATGGAGAAGGGAGCTCATCCCAACACTCCCCTCCATCAGCTGCCCAACAATTCCTCCACCAGCTCACACAGACACTTCTCTCCTGACAGGTTTCTGCTTTTCCAAGCAGAAAAGCCCCAAGGAAGGGAAAGGAGCAGAGCAGAGGGGACGCCCACACCCCCATGATGGGAAAAGGGAGCAGCAATCCCCCCTCCAGCTGCCCAGGAGCAGCCACCACTCCACCAGAGGGATTTCTGGGCTCCCAGTTATCTCCCTCCAGCTCCAGGATCAGGGAATTTATGCTCCATTGCAAGTCTTAAAGGAAATCTGCCAGCAGCCATTAACTCTGATAAGGCTCCCCACCCCGGGCTCAGGCAGCTCTAGCTCAGGAAGAGCCTCCTCCAAGCATTTCCAGAGCACATTTCAAATGAAATCCAGGGAATTTGTTGCTCTACCAGCTCCAGCAGCTGCTGGAAGCAAAAAGGAAGGAGCAGCTGGTTCAGCAAACACCTACAACCCTTGAAGGTTACAGCCTTACAAGGTACATGAGCTGCTCCAACCACTGAAGCACCAGGGAAAAAAAATAAATAATAATGCTGCAACAAGAGCATTTCCCTTCCTCTGCTCCTAATTAGCCTCATTAACCACAGCAAGGTGAGCTGAATTTAAAGAGTTTGTGGTTAAATGGGTGTGTGGGAGAGGTGTCTGTAGAGAGGTGAGCATTGGTTGCTGATTGAGTAATGGAAATGAGATTTTTTCAAAGCTGGTTTAGGAGCAGGGTTTGTGCTGCTTTAGGTTCACAGAATAATTCTATTAATTGGCTGTGATTTCTATAGGTAACAATACAGAAATACAAAATGAACCTTTCAAAATAATCCCTAGGAGAGCCACGGCAAAGAGTTGTGTTTGCTGAGGGGATTCTGCTCTTTCCATTCCAGGCAGAAAATTTGTGAGGGCCAAAAATGAGCCCTAAGGTGGGAGGGACCAGCTGGAAAACCATCAAAGCCCAGGTTCCCAGTGGCTGGGATGTCTCTGACCGTGCTCTCTGTGACAAAAGCTTGCAGCAGCCACAGATTTAGAAATTATTCCCAGATTTATTGTTTGGTATGAACCGAGCCGAGGAATAAGCTTGGAGTGGGGGGAAAAAAAAGGAGGTTGGACTTTTAATCTCCAGAGGGTCCTTTCAACCCTAAAATTCTGTGGTTTTATGAAAAAGGAGGCCTTGAGGATGTGAGCAAAATTTCCCTTGATTCTTGCTGGAACTTTCCCTGAGGATGGGGTCTGCCAGCCTCTGCCCAAGGTGTCTCAGCAAGGTTCCCTGCTGCAGCAGAGAACTGCATTTAAAAAAAAAAAAAAAAATCAGTTTTGCGTCCCACCTGGGCAGCCAAATCCCCCTGGCTGGGAAAGAAACGCCGGCGGGTTTCAGGGTCCCTGATGGAGAGGGACAAGCCACGGCTTTTCTGCTCTCGGAGAAGCGATTTTTGGGGAGCTGGCGAGGCAGAGGCAGCTCCGGGCGAGCAGCCACTGGGTGGCAATCGCCATCCGGCTGCGGCGCCGGGACCCGCCGAGCATCCCTCCCCTTCGCCCCGCATGCAAATCCGGGAACATCTGGCAGCGAAGACTTGCAAAGATAGCCCTCAGCTAAGCAAATACAGGAACAGGGGTTCAACCAAGCTGTCATGTAGTTAAAGCGCTTTTTTTTTTTTTAATATAATTATGCTTTTTCTTTTTTCCAATGCTCATTTGCCTGGTGTTGTTCGCCCTGCTGCATCTTGCTGGGTTTTATGGGCTGTCTGTAGGGGCTGAGGGGTGGCACGGTGGCAATGTCACAGAGCCGTGGGATTGGGTTGGAAGGGGCTTTAAACACCATCCAGTCCCAATTCTGTGCCACAGGCAGGGACACCTCCCACTAGACCACGTTGCTGTGAGCTCCATCCACATCTGTCTTCATCCTGCCAGGGAAAAGTGCTCCTTGTCATTTGAATTATCCTTAAAATTTCCACTTTGCTCTCCCTGGCTGTTTTGAGCAGGGTTGGGTGTCCCTTGCACCAGGCTGTGCCCAGGATTGGGTTTGGCAGCATCTTGAGGGCACTCAGGCAATGCTCAGGAGGCTGCTCTGAAATGCAGCCAAGGCGTTTGTGCAATTCTTCCTCGCTCTCTGCAGCCTGGTTTGGGGTTAGGACTGAAGGACTGGGAAGGAAATCTGTGGTCTGGGAGTCTGGAGCTTGCTTGGGGTGGGAGCTGGAGTGGGGTCACTGAGCTCCTGCCCTGGCTTCCTTTGCAGCCCTGGGTGAATCCCTGCGTGTCCCTTGGCCTCTGCTCACAGCCAGTGGGACATCAGCACAAATCTGGCCCAGGGAGGAATTCTGAGGACAAAGGAGTGTCTGAAACACCCAGAGAGCTTCAGCTCCAGCAAGTTTTGTCATCTATCCTGCAGAAACCCAAACCCTGGTGACTCAAGCCTAACTCAGCAAGAGGTGAACCACCACACAGACCATTCCTTGGGCTGGCTCTGCCCAGGTCTCCAGTGCAGCTTCCAGAGCTGCTTCACCACCAGTGCTCCCCTGAACCACATCAACAACAAATCTACAACCACCACGTTCAGCCCTGGACCACATCGACAACAAACCTGCAACCACCACCTTCCTTTATCCCTGCCTTGCAGAGATGCCTCAACCAGATCTGGGTTTGGCAGCCAAGGCTGGGTTTGGGAAGCCCCAAGATGTTGGGTTGGTGGCCATGGAGGACACCCCTGAGCAGACACTCGCAGCCACCTCTTCCCCCCGTCCCCAAACCACTGCCCAGCGGGAAGGAGGCCATGGGGCAGCATCACTCGTGTGCCAGTGAGTAAGGCTGTGGTTCCCCTCAGGTTTTGTGGGGCCAAGCACCACGGTTGTGATGCTGCGATAGGTCCTGGCAGCCACCACTGTGGTCAGCACTGAAGAAATAGTGCAGTGGAGCAGGCAGAGAAGTTGCAGCGGGTGGTGGAGTGAGGAGAGCCAAGGAACTGCTGCCACGGGACAGCTCAAGGTACTTGGGACTGGGCCAGGAGCAGAGGAAGGGACATGATGGGAGAGGGAGAGCTGGGGTGGTGGTGCTGGACCACTCCAGGGTTGCTGGTGCTTGTCTGAAATGGGGAAAAGGGGAGGCTGGGTGGAAGGGTGGATACAAGGAGGAATGGGGAGGAAAGATGAAGAAAGGGATGAACAGAGCAAGGTGAGACATCCCTGCAGTCACCTGCAAAGTGCTTCTCTGTGGGCTTGGATGGATTGGCCAAAGGAGCCAACAAAGGACTCGATGCTGCCCAGGAAGGGGCACCAAGAGCTGCAGTTTGGGGAAGGAGCCACAGGCTGCCAGCCTCACTGCTTCTGGGAGGTGATCAAAGCAAAGCTCCCCCAGCATGGCAGCCAGGCTGCCTCGTTCCTCAGGTTGGGTTCACCTCTCCTGCTCACAGGTGGCCCCGCTGCCACCCTGAGCACGCAAGCAAAGCACGTGTTTGTCATCACCTCAGTGACAAGAGCCCGTTTCCAGCTCCAGGAACAACATTAACCATAAAACCATCTCGCTTTTACTGGATGAAGGCACCAAACGAGGGATGATTTGCATGGGTGTGGCATTCCCAGAAGGGGTGAGGTGAGCACCTCCACTCTCCGTGCCCCCGGACACAATGCCCTAAATCAACTGTCACCATTTCTCATGCTAAATAGAAAAATATCTCCATGGCTTACAAGAACTTTGCTGGTCACCAACATGTGGTCCCAAGGTATGGCTGCCAAAATTTCCACAAAACCCTCTGAACCTCTTTTTGTCATGTTTACTCAGTGTTGTAAGTCAGTGCTAGAGGCACATTTTAGGAGAGTGCCTCAAGAGATTAAAGCCCTGGTTTCAGAACCATGCGAATGATCTGACAAGGGTTGGGTGGAAGACAGGTTCAGGCACGCAGGGACTTTGTCCTGCTGGATTTTCAGACATGGATCTGCAGACACACAACCACAACAAACTGTTGCTCGGGCTCTCCCAGCCCAGAAGATGACAGAAGTTGATTGCAGATCTGGTTTCTGGCCAACTGGGCCTCCAGTTCCATCTCCAGGTGTCACCTCAGGTAACATCAGCAGGTCATGGCTGCGGAGGTGGCTTCACAGGAGATGGGTACAATTCTTTTTTCTCAACCGACCTGGCCACCAGGTCCTTCCTGTTAACCTCCAGGGGATGTTATCTTAATTGGCATCAGCTTAATTGTGACTGCAGAGAGGTTTTATGGGAACCAGGAGCTCTGTGTGGCTGTGCCCATGCGGAAGTGAGGGCCCTCCTGCAGTTTCATGCAGGTGGAACCAAGAACAACGGGAGGCACCAGCACCGAAACCCCTGTCTTGGTTTCAATGGTGAACCACATGGTTTTGTTGCATTGTTTTTATTCTCAGGCCCAAAAAATTACTCCCATCTGGTTATTTCCCCCGAAACCGCCGCGAATCGGCACTCAGCCAATCGGAGCAGGGCTCCTCGCCCAAAATTCCGTTCTTCCCTTTTATGGTCATGATCTGGTCTCTCCAAAGATTAAAAAAAGGTAGGCACGGACCACGCCAAGATGCAGGCGGTTGGTTCCACATGACAGGTTGTCCCGTGACCTGCTCCTGTCAGGCCACCGCAGGGCCAGAAAAGAGGAAAAAACCCAGCGGGCCGAAGGTGATGACACTTTCGGGCCCAAAAAAACAGAGTCCCAACAGATATCTGAGGTGTTGGGACATGGAGAGCCCTGGGGGTGTGGTGGCAGCCCCCCCGACCACCCCTGCTAATGAACACCCACTAATTGAGGTCTGGAAAGCAACACTGGACACCATGACTGGGACTGGATGTGGTTCTGGGGAGACTTTCAAGGCTTGGCCCAGAGTTGGGTCCTTGTTGCTTGTGTTGTCCAATTAATATGTGAGGAGAAATCTGACGGAGAGGACTTGATCCAATGAGGGCAGGGTTTCCCTCCTCCCAGCCGTGACCATGGGAGCCAACAGGCATTGATTCCTGTTCATGTGTTCATATTTTGATGGCATTTCCAGCCCTCAATCTCAAAGGCCTTGGCACGCAACACCTTGGGCCCACCTGGATCGATTTCATGATCAGACCCTGACCTGAGATTTGTCTGCAAATTCAGAATCCTGGTTGAAGACAACAGAGGTCAAACCCCACTGCCAAGTGCCAGCCCAAACCTTCTCAGAATCAGAGATGTTTGGATCTTCAGGTGATTTTTGAGCTCTTCCTGGTTCCCAACCAAGTGATTACACCTCAGTCTCTGCTCATCTCATCCTGCACTCCAGAGGAGGCTGATAACCAATGAGGCAGAAGGGAAACCATATTCACACTCTGACCCTGAACAGCATCCCTGGGGGCCTTTAGGAGCACTGGCTTCTGACAGGATTTGCAATTATTTGCTCTTTTCAATGAGGATGAGCTGCCAGAAGGAGTCATGGAGGATCAAGGACCCAAATCCTGACTCTGACCAGGCAACTCCACCAGATCCCCATCCACCCACCAGCACTCACCGTGCAACTGCCTCGTCCTGCCCTTCAAAAAATGCAGAACATTTCACAAGCACAGTCCCTCATCATAGTTTGTGACTCTCTTAATTCCATTCTCAGACAGAAAAAGAAACAAATTACTGCAAGAGGCAAAGCACCCTTACAGCAACATTTGGCTCCTGTCAGAGCCAATCCTTAATCTGGGGCAGCCCTGTAAGGTAAACAGATCAATTCCCTGGAACGTGTTTATTCCCAGCACCCCAATGTATTTCCTCATACTGATCATATTTAAATCTCCTCTTCTGGCATGAGTGCATTTGAGTATTTGGTTAGAAGGCGGATTCATCTGCCAAGCAGGGAAAAAAGAAAAGGTGGCATTGCTTAAAGAGGATTCAGTGGAAGTCCTGCCAGGCTCAGGCTGAGTTTTTGTCAGCCTGCAACCAAGGCAGGAAATTTGGTATTAAGGAGCAGGGATTAAGCTCTGAGTTTCATCAGCCCTTCTAGGGCAGCACAGGCACCCCAAAGCTGAGGAGGAGATCTCATTTCTCTCATGTGCTGCTTCTGACAGTCCCGTCATGTAAAATTAGAACATGGGAAGTTTCAGGAACGAATTCTCAAATGTGCTTCAGTTGCAAGAAGTAGAAGAAATTAATACCATGGGGAAAATTTCCTCCCAGGCTGAAACTCTTGCCTTGACGAATGGAGAAATGCTCTGCCGAGTCATGGGCACAGAGAGTGGGGAAGGGTGGAGGAGGCTGAACATTTAATCAGCTTTTAATCTCCAAAATTCTTGACTCAGACCTTCGTGGCTCTTCCTACCAAGAGTGCAATTTCTGCTTTGCCAACCCCTGCTCGCTAAAGGGATGCAGCGACAGGAGAGGCAGGAACAGAAGGAGCATTTCTGTGCAGCCAAATCAGCCCCGAGACTCGTCTGCAAAGCCTGGGTAATGTCACTGTATAAATTCATGAGCCCATTCCTCTGGGGAGCCAGGCTTTAGTGCCAAAAGATATTGCAGAATTACAGCAATCAGAAAACAATAAAGAGCTTGGGAAAACGCTGATGAGGGAAACCGGAGAAATTAGGGTAGTTAGAAAGACAAATGAGAAGGAATAAAACCCAGGTATTAAATAATTGGTGGGAGGCAGGAGGTAGATTAAGAGCTGTTTTCATGGCTTGGACGCCGAGCACGAGGAACCATTCGATGAAAGGAATAGATGGGAAATCAAACCCCCCCAAAGGGCAGCACTTGCACTTGGCAGATGCAATTAGAGCGGGGAGCTCAGGCTGAAGCCATCATCTGAAGAGGCTCATGTGAGCAGAATTCCGTGTGCTCTGCCATCAGCAGCAACAAAAGCAGCTCTGAAAGGGCTTTCAGAAACCCAGCCTGGCCCCCTCCTCTCTCGCTCTTTGCCTTTCAACATCTGCAGGGAAGCAGCTGCTGGACCACAAGACTGAAGCAAGAGCCTGGTGAAGGCTTGACATTGGCCAAGAGAGACCTCAACCCCACCAGGGATTGCTGACACCACAGGAGATTTCCCCCACAGCCTTGACCCGCTCTGTCTTGGAGATATTTCGGATCAAGCCATATATTCCTCCCTATGGGTGTCCTTATAAATCAGCAGATTTCTGGGAATCCAGCACTGAGACAGCTCATTAATGTTTAACTCCAGATTAGGGAGTTGCTGCTATCAGGGCACGGGGGAGGCAATATTCCCCTGAGCCCTGATAAGAGATAGCACATCCTACTCCAGGAGTCAAATAATCAGGGATTAAATAATCAGGGGTTAAATAACACACCAGAGCTGATGGAGTTCATGGCCTGACTTGCTCACTCTTTGCCCCATATTGATATAATCCTATAAACCAAAGCATAGATGGAAGAAAAGTGAGAGTCCCTTATTGCAGCAGTGCTTAACAGGACCAGAGGGAAGCACAGGTGATTATTCATCCTTTTAGGATGAGTTGTATAATACTTGTTAATAATTTTTTTTTCCCTGTAAATCTGCAGCTCCCAGAGCCCTGTCATTGCATGAGAATACCACTCTTCCTTTTTTTGAGAAACAAGAACTGCCAAGGCTCCCTAAAAGGAGGGACAAGACACAAACGGGTATTTTTTGCAAAGATTGTGCTTCTTAACCCAAATTTTCTGGGTTCTCTCGGGGCTGACTTGTGGCACTCTGGGACATTTTGATTTTTTTGTGTAATTCCTGACCTTGGCAGAAGCACAGCGAGATGGTGACCAGCAAGATAAAATAATGGGGGTGATTAATGCTGCCTCTTTAATTCTACCAAACTTTATAAACAGCTTGACCTCAGCAGGCAAGGGCTCGAAAGTGAAAATAAAAGCCAGGACAAAGGTCACTTATTCCATGCTGGGAGGGGCAGAATCTGCTTGGCTTTCGCTAATACTCTCCCAGAAGTTTTATGAATGACTTGTCAGATTTCTTGGTGACTCTCACATCCCCAGACAGCCTCCAGCAGCTGGGACCAGTCCAGATCCAGCACTCAGAGATCCCAGAGCAGGACAGGCAGGTCAGGGGCATCCCCATCCCTGCACCACGTGTTGAAAATGTGATTCCCTCTCCATTTCATTGCAAAATTTCCAGGTGAACAAGTGTTTTTAAGAGAAGAAGGGAATGGCTGTAATCTCTGCATTTCCAGCCTCTCTACCTCTCCAAACATCAGGAGGTGACATTTGAGGGAGAACCCAAACACTGAGGACCTTGACATTCAAAGCTGCATTGCAGATGTTCTTCTCTAAACAGTATTTTTAGTTCAGGAGCAGCAGCTCCATCTGTTTCTTCCTCCTTTCCTATAAGTTAAATAAAACCAAAATTCCTGGAATCTCAGCTCCTCGTTCATTTAAGTGAGCTACAGTTTTCAAATCCCGTCACGTTTTGAGTTTTCTCCTTCTGGTCCCATCAGTTTGCTTTAATACTAAAGGCCAATTTTTCAGCAAGCACAAGGACCTGGAATTTAGGATCTCATTTTCTCCTCTGTTATTCCCTTCTCTCAAATCAGCAAAATATTTCCCTTTAGATGAGGAGAAAATGTCACATCGTGCTGGGCTTCTATCACATCCTGGGGACCAAAGGATACCTGAAACATGTTTTTACATGGGGTGACACCTTTTTTGTCTCATAACCCATGGTAAAAAAATCACAAACATCTGCCTGATGATATCCCAACATCTGCCCCATCTCCTGGAAGTTCCACCAGGTCTGCCTTGGAGATTGTCATTTTGTGGCATGTGCCTGGTCTGGAGTGGGGCCACCCACAAGTTTTGCCTTCATCTTCTCTGGGATTTTTCTGATGTTTTGGAAGGTTTCAGGCAGAAATAGTGTTTCCCCAAGCCAAAAATAGGCTTTCAAATGTGTAATTATTTTCAGGGTGCCTGCAGAGAGAGAGAGAGCTGCTGTGAAAGCCACTGTGCACCAGGGACACATCCTTCCCCCACTGGTTTGGACCAGCAAGCAGAAACACCAATAAATCAAAGGAAAAAGGAAAAATTGACAGGAATGGGACCCAAAAAACTCCCATTCCCCTGGGTGTAGCTGTGCATACAAGATGCTGGAAGCCTGTTTGACCTTGAATTGAGTTTTTTGAGGTGCATGAGAGCATCCTTTGACAGGAAACAGGGACACTCCTTCCAATCCCCAGCCTGCTGCTCTTTGGCAGGCTCTGAGATGCTTTTCTTCAGGTTTGCTCGCCCCTTCCACGAGCGAAGCACCCAGGCCAAGCCACCCAGCAGGCAGAGCCGTTTGAGCCCTTTGCAAAGGCCCTTCAGGCCTGGCTGGGGTTGTGTTTCCTTTCCTGGGAAGGCGGTGGAGGCGATGCCAAGAGCTCACAACTGGAGTTGCACAACCCCAGGCCAGCGCCGGCTCCCAACCGTCAGCGCTCGCTCGGAGGCGGCAGCGGCGGCGGGAGGGGAGGACGTGCAAAGCCAATGCCTTTTGTGCACCACCCCCCCTCCCCAGGCTCTTTTTATACTTTAGAGAAGTTGGGTTCATCCCTAAGTTCCTCTCCCACAGATTGTTCCTGTTGTTGTTGCTGCTCCGACCTCGCAGATCATGTGGCTCGGGGTGACCTGGACGCAGCCAGGCCGGTGGCTGGGAGCTCCTGGTGCCTGCCCGTGCCTGGGGACAGTGGGGACACTGGGAGCAGAGGTCCCTGTGGCTCCACAGCCACGTGCTTTGGCTGCTTCACCATCTCCTCAGCCTCAGTGCATCCCTTTGGGGAGCTCGCTCCTCCTCTAACTTCCTAAATGTGAAGCTCTCTCTGTTCCTCTACCACCTCGCTTGAGCGCTGCTGGAGGAGGGAACGAGGCTGGAGAGGGGCTGGGAACACAAACCCTGTGAGGAACTCCTGAGGGAGCTGGGGGTGTTCAGCCTGGAGAAAAGGAGGCTCAGGGGTGACCCCAGCACTCTCTGCAGCCCCTGAAGGGTGACTGTGCTCAGCTGGGGTTGGGCTCTGTCTCCAGGCAGCACTGACAGAACCAGAGGGCACAGCCCTGAGGGAAATATAGACAGGATATTAGGAAAAAGTATTTTATGGAAAGAGTGATAAAGTGCTGGAATTGTCTGCCCAGGGAGCTGGTGGAGTGACCATCCCTGGATGTGTTTAAAAAAAGACTGGATGTGGCCCTCGGTGCCATGGGTTAGGGCTGGTTTGGACTCGATGATCCTGAAGGTCTCTTCCAACCTGGTGATTCTGGGATTCTGGGATTCTCTACCTTGGCAGCTGTGCCTAGAAGAAACTCTGGCTTCCAGAACCCAAAGAAGCTGTGCCCAGGCAGAGAGAAGGGATTTCGTTTTTGGGGAGCATCCCTTGAACATGCTTGGCAGGAAGGGCAGAGCCATGGTTAAAGGTGAAGCTTTCCCTCCTGCTGCTGGGTATCTTTCAGATTTTATCTGCTGCATTGTGGCTGGGTTCAAATTCCCCATTGTTTGGGTGCAATAAACCCTGATTTATTTGTGAGATCAGGTTTGCCTGAGGACTCAGACAGGAAATGGAGCTGCAGCCCTGCTTTGATGCACACCTGGGCATGGCCACCCGGCCAAAGACCCCCCTCTTGGTCCCAGGGCTCCCAGGGGACACCAAGCTGGGAGCAGGAGGGAATAAACTCCTGGAATAAACTGAGTTCAAATGGATCCACAAGGATCAGCGAGCTCCTGGCTCTGCACAGGTCACCCCAGGAATCACATCAGGTTCTTGAGAGTATTTTCCAAACCCGTGTCCCTGCTCCCCTGGAACCAGGCAGGCAGGGAGAGCTTTGAAACCCAGAGCAAGGACAGTCAGAGCTTTGCTGTGAAACAGGTGATTCATAGATATTAACAGGTGATTAAGCAGCCAATGATGCAGTTCCTTGGGATGGTTCTAGGACAGCAATTCCCCCCAGTGCTCCATTTGGAGCTGCTGGGCTTGGATGGGCATTCAGGAGTCTTTTCCAAGATTTCCGGCACTTGTGGCCAGCAATGAATCCCACTCCCTTTGCCTCCCGCCAGCTCCCAGGAGCACCGAGTGGATTTTAGCACAAAAATCTAATTTTCTAGGGAAAAAAGAGCAGAGCAGACACTTTGCAATGGAGCATACCACTCGAATCCAGCAGGTGCAAGCCAGCCCATCCCATTGAATATTTGAAATTTTCCATGCCAGTGACTACTTCCTGCATTAGCTGGATCGATTGACAGCACAATTCCTGCTGGAGGGAGCAGTCGGCGAGTCAAAAGAGCAAACCTGGTTATTATATAAGAGCAGGATGAACAATCATGGTGAGACTCTGACCGTGCCGTTACATTTATGGCTGGAGCACGTGGGCAAGGGGATCAAGGTGTGCAGGGAGGAGGGAAAACCAAACCAGCCCCAAACCCTGTGAAAAAAAACACAGTAAGAGGTGGTGGAAAGTTTATTTTAATTTTTTTTGTCATCTCCTAGCCCCTAATTGAGCTGTGGGAGGTGGTGATGGAGATCTGCTGCTGGTGTTGCAGAAGGTACCAGAAACCCAAGCTGGGATTGTCATTGATGTCACAGCAGGGTTGGTGAAGTTGTGGGAATTTATGGCAGCAAAAAGAAAATAATGGAAAAGTCGTGGAATCAGAGGTTTCAGGGTTTGGAGGAAGGGGCAGAGAGATGGTTGCCAGTGGAATGGCCTCTCCACTGAGCCCCTGAGGCTTTCCATCCTCTGAGCTGCAGAAAACACATTCCAAAAGCCCCGTGGAGCTGCTTCCCAGGTTTTTCCCAGAGATTTTCTCTGTTTTCTCCACTTTTTCCCTCAGTAACACACATTGTGCCCATCTGGTTTTTGCAGGACCTTCCCGTGGTGAAACAGCAGTGAGGATTTGAGGAAATGATTTTCCACAGCCCTAAAGATTTCTCTGGAGAGAAGAGCTCTCTAAGGCAGGGCTGGATCCAACCAGGAGCTCTGCCTATGGCGGGATGTGGGAGGAAGGTTTCTCCATTCCCTCTTTCCCATCTTTTGAGGACTTGGAGCCACATCCCTGCTTTCACATCCCTGGCAGAGATGGGATCCCCCAGAAGAGGATTCCCTATCACCCTCTGAGGGTGCAAAACAGGGTTGGATCTGCAGAACCCCAGTAACTGGGGTCAATGCCCAATTCCATGTTCCTCAGGCCACTCTCCCTGGCCAAAAGCCACCTCAAGTGGCATTTCAGTGGCACTTGGAGCCGGACAACAACCACCCTCCCCACCCTGAGCAGCCCTGGCCTGCAGCCCGGCCTGGAAAGCAGTTGGAAAATTAAAATGAAGTTTCCCTCAGCAGCAGAAAGGCTGGGGGTGAGGTTTGATTATTTCGGGCGGCAGCTGCAGCCAAGCAGAACCAGGACTGGGCTGTCCCCACCTTCGAGTGCTCTTGCCCCTCTCTAGCGTGGTTCCTGCCAGCACCCAGAGGTGCCTGCAGGGCTTTTGTCACTCATCCCCAGCTGGATGGCACCAGGGAGGTGCCCAAACCCCACCAGCATCAGGCCCTTGATGCCTTCTAAATGATGCCTTCAGTTTGAGCTTTTATATTTTTTACATTCTAGGCTCTTTTAGTGGGCAGTTTCAGGTTCCATATTCAGTGCTACTGAGCTCTCTGCACAGAGCAGGGACACAAAACAATTCCTGCTCCAGCTCAGCACCAAGGACAACTTTCAGGCCCAAGAACAAAACCTGTGGTGAAGGAAAAACAAGGAGGATGGAGCTTCGTAAGCTGGAGCTGTAATTGAACAATGAACTCCAATGTGCTGATGGAGCAGAACTCATCAAAGTGTGAGGCCTCATGGCCGGGCGTCCATTTTGTGCCCATTTTGGCTTCACCTTGGCTGTGGCCCAGCCAGGCTCTTGTGTGCCCAGGTGTGCCCAGTGAGGCCTTTTAATAAATCCCTGCTTTATCCTTTTAATAAACATCTGTTTTATCCTTTTAATAAATCCCTGCTTTATCCTTTTGCTCTGGCTGGGCTCTGCTCAGGGCAGCCTCCACAAGGCCTCAGACTCCCCTCAGCACCCCCATGAAGATCAAGGGGTGATCAGTGCAAGGCACAGCCAGAAAAATGCTTTATTTCCTTATAAGCTCCATCATTTCCACTCAAATCTGCTTTTTTTTATCTCCCCCCACTGTGGCTTCTCACACGCAAGGAGCCTTTTCTTGAGAAAGCCGTGGCTCAGGGGGGATTTTGGAGGGTGGGTGACCTGCCCTGAGCTGTCCCCACAAAGGGGTGGAATGGGGAAACGCTCCTGAGATGCTGCACCCAAAGGTTGAGCCGATTTTGGAAATATTTTTTTAATTTTCTTTTCCGTTTTGCACTACCTTGCGGCTTCATGGGAACTCATCTTTGGGCACGGAGCATTTTCATTAAGGAACAAGAATCCTGTTTTTTTTACAGCCCTTCCTCATCACCCAAACCCAAAGGGAAGAAAGAAGATTATTACCCAGGAGACAACGAAAGTGGAGCCTTCCTAAATCTGGGCTTTGCAGCTCGTGGCTCCTTGCAAAAGCTGCAAACAGCAGGGAAAAATCCCTGGGTGTGGATGAGGATGGGATGAGGCTGTGATGGTCCAATCCCAGAGCCTGGCATCATCTCCAGCTCTGTTTGGGGCAAAAAAAGAGATTTTTGGGGCTGGGAAAAGCCCACAATTTCTGTAACCATCCCCTTCACGTTTCCTAATTGCCTTTCTGCAGGGGTTATTATTGAGTAATGCCTATTTGGTTGAAAAATTGCACCATAAACAGCCAACAGGGAAGGAAATAAATAATTGCTAATAAATGTTAAAGTGGATTAGCAAAGCAGAAAGGCCAAGAAAGAGCGAGGGCTTGTTCTTTTTCTTATTTTTCTTTTTCTTATTTTTGTTTTTCTTACTTTTCTTTTTCTTATTTTTCTACTTTTTTTGTTTGTTTGTTTGGTTTGGTTTTTGGGGATTTTTTGGTGGTTTTTTGTTGTCGTTGTTCTGGCTTGGAAAGCAGCTCCTTGCAAAGATTGGCTTTAATGAAAACTATTTCAGTGCCTTGAAGGGGAGTTAATGCTTTGTCATTTCCTTAGAGTGGGTTAAAATCTGTCTGACTCCCCCACAGTCTGCAGCCAGACTGAAAAAACAGCATTTTCTTCTGTAAAACAAGGAAAAGGTATAAAAAATTGATGGATTTCTCCTGAGCACACCAGGAGCTTGAAATATTGGATGCAAAAAGCTCAAGTGTTGAGAAAATTGGGAAATTTGGCAGCTTTAGTGCCTCTCCACGGTTTGAAATTTCATAAAATGATTCGCATCTCACTAATATTTAGCAAAAAATCAGCTTCCAGGTCCATTTAAAAGTGGGGGAAATAGGATTGAAAGCCTTAAATAAAGCTTAAAACCAGACATAAATTAGGAAAAAGTGAAATAACAAAGATGAAAATGCTCTTCCTTCACAGCCAGGCAGTGTTTGGGAGCTCTCTGTGCAGCCCCTTTCTAGAAGGAGACCCCAGGTTTGCTTTGGCCACCACAAACCTTTGATTTAAAGGCTCATTAACATCCCTGCAAAGCTGGGCTAGCCAACCTGGCTGCTGGGAGCTGTAAAAGTGACTGATGGAGAAGGGAAAAATGGGAAAAATCAGGAGAAGCTCCCACTCAGCTCTGCCCTTGGCCCAGCAGCACTATCCCAGGAGTCCCCGTTCACCAGGCAGGGCTGATTCCTCTGCTTGCTGCAAAGATCTCAGGTTCTGAAGCTCAAAAAGCTGTTTTTTTAAAACCAGAATGCAAAGAAACAGCCCCATTTTGAGCTATTTCAGCACAAATCCTGGGCAATTCTTTTTTTTTCCTTTTCATTTTCTCCTTTTTCTATAAGAAGCTCCTATTTCCCTGCTGTTGTACTGAAGAAATAAAAACCTCAAGAGCGCAGAGGATGCTGAAATGAATGGCCAACCCCTCTGTTATTCCTCGTGGCTCCCCTACTCCTGCCAGCTCAACTTGTGGTTGAGATTACAGCGATAAATCACAAGCTTCTCTTTGAAATAACAGCTCTGATTTCACCCAGGGTGAGGAAGGAGAAGGACCCGGCGGGTTGTGCAAGGTGGGGGGACGGGGATGGGATGGATTCCCCAGGGCTAGGTGGGGAATAAAGAGGTCCCAACCAGAACCACACACAATTCCAGGCGTGTCCTCAGCTCGTGGATCAGGGATGGAAATATCAGAGAGAGATTTTCATGCTGCAGCTGCTGTCCTTGTGTAAGGATGGAGGGTTTGGGTGTCCTCTTGGGCAGGATGGGGCTCAGTTGGAGTGTGCAGCTACACTGGGACACTCTGTGTGAGGCGAAGGTGCCAAATCTGCAGATTTCTCCCAAAAAAATTAAAATCTGTGTGTACAGCACAACTTTAGCACCTTTGGGCCCCAGAATGCAGCTCCCTGCATGGGTGGTGACCCCACAAAGCAAACCCCGAGGTGATGGGGAGACCCCACTGAATCCTTGCCCAAGAGGGCTCCACAATTTCTCCTGCTGAGCCTCCCCAGGCAGAAATAACCCCAGAAACACCCTCAGCTTTTCAGTTAACCGAGTTTCACCTCACGCTTTGGGATCTTCAGAAACTTGCACCACACTCTTATTTTTAGCCTGTCCTCTCAGCCCCAGCTGCTCTGACTGGGAGATCCTTGCAGGACTCCTGTGGCCAGGCGTTATTTTGGGGTATTTTTGGCTGTGTCCATCTGTGATGGGCCAGGCTGGGCAAAGGAACGTGTGGTTTGAGCATCTGCGAGCGAGACAGGCCGGGCAGGAGGAGCAGAAACGGCTCCAAGGGCTTTTTGGCCGTGGCCAGCAGCAAATGTGGAAGTGGCTCCTCCATCCTGGGCTCTGGGAGGGTTAAATAAAGAAAAAGGTCGCTGTGCCCAGTGGGGTTTGGTGCAGCTGAGCCCGACCTCACCAGCTGGAGGGGAGAGACAGAACCCAAACTCACCCGTGCTCTTAATGGGGCAGAGAGGGAGGATAAGAGGTTTCTCCCCTTCTGTGTCACCCCCATATCTCCTCCTGCAGCTCCTGGCTCTGCCACAGGAACCTCAGCATCGCTGTCACATTGCCCAAACCCTGGTGCCACCCTGGATGCTGGAGCTGACCCCAGTTTTGCTCTCCTGAGGGGGAGATTCACAACTCCCCAAAACCCACGGCCCCAACGCTTCCCTTTTCTCAGAAAAAAGGGAGATGTTTCTCCAAGAGCAACAACAACATTTAAAAAAACACCAAAAAAAGCCACGCTGGAACTTTTACTTTCCTTGTGCCTTTTGCTAAATTTCAGGTGGGATTTGGGAAGTTGCTGCAGGTTCAGCAGCTTTCAACTTCGTGTTTTCACTTTTTAAAGTCTGCTGCGGTGACCAAGATCTGCCTGCCTCTCTCACACTACCTTTGCCTGGAAATACCCACTGGTACATGGAAAATAAAATAAAAAACATCTCCAAAAGAGCCTCTGGTTTCTCTGATGGTCTCACCAGGGTCTGGTGGGACCAGGAGCCCATGGGTTGGTGGGAGGCAGCTCTGATGCTGCTGGGGACAAGAGCAGCTTCTCCAGAGGTGGTGGCCAAGGACAGTGGTGGTGACTCCAGGTGTGGACATGGAGTAGCCACCTGACCTTGCTGACCATGGAATTTGGAACGGTTTGGGTTGAAAGGGACCTTAAAGATCATCTCATCCCAAGCCCTGCCACGGGCTGGGACACCTTCCACTATCCAAGGTGGCTCCAGGCCCCGTCCAACCTGGCTTTAAACACTTCCAGGAGTCCAATCCTGGATATTAATCCTTCATCACCCAGCCTCGGTGGGGACATTGAGCCACCCAGGATTTCAGCCTCAGCCAGGCAATGTAGGTTAGATCCCAGCACCACCATCACCATCATCCACACAGGGGAGGCCTATGAACACCTGAGTGGAGTCTCCACCCCAAAACTGGTCACCTGGAGCTGTCCCATTCAAGCCCCACCATCTCAGTTGGCCATTTTCACCTGGCTGTCACTCCAGGTCATGGCATGGAGCAGCCAAGCCTGCCCTGATCCCACCCCACACACCAGAGCTGGACTTTGGCCCACACCGTGCTGGCTGCCCTTCCCCTCGCCCTCTCCTGCACCCTTCCCACCCGGAGCTGGTCTTCAAAGCACACAGCTCAGGATTTATAAATAAAAGAAATAAATAAGGTCTTTTTATGTTCAAATTTAGCCCCGGGCAGACAATGTGTCCGCGCAGTGAAAGACTCGGTTTCCTGTCTGTTTGTCGGGGCTCCTTAGAAGCTTCCTCTGCACAACAAACCCGGCCGGAGGGCGGAAAGGGTAAGGACGGAGCTGAAACATGAACAGAGGGATTGCACAACATCCCTGGGCACTGGAACCCTCCAGGCTCTGCGATCCAGCTGGATCTGGAGGCCGAGGGTACAGCGCCCTTTGTGCACCCACCTGCCCCGGGTGGCTGAAGGCACTCGGGCAGCATCAGCAGGGGAGAGCACGCCCCGGCCCGAAATAGTTCTTGGGATCCACAGAATGAGTCATTTGATTTCTCGGCCAAAAATATCTCCCTGCCCAACACATGGGGCCGAAAGGAAAAGCCGGATGCCGTCTGCGCCGGGCGCTGCTCGGCGGTGCCGCAGCCGCTGCCGGCAGATCCTCAGCCTGGAGGAGGTTTGGGAGGCTGATCCCTGCTGGGAGTGTGGGAAGAGCAGAGCCAGAGCTGAGAATGATGATGCAGCGTTGTTCTTGTGGTATTTCTGGCCCAGCCAGAAGTGGGAAGTATCAGAAATCTCATGAGGCGCGACTCAGCCTTGTGAGATTTCCAGCTCTTTTGCAAACCCCCCCTGAGGCCTGGATTCATCTCTGACCTGGTTGGCTCTCTCTTTCTGTTGTTTATTCTTATAAATCACCCTTTTGCCCTAAAGGGATGCTCAGTTCTGTCTTCCACTTCAGTGTAGATACAAGGATGAGGAAGGAATAGAAGAATTAATGTCCCACTCCATCCTGCAACCTCCTGCACCAAAAACGGGGGGGAAAATGGACAAGGAAGTCATCAATAATGGCAGGGAAAAGTAAATAGAGCAGGAAAAATAGATTTCTCTAACTCCCATAATCAATATGGCAGAATAAACCCTCCTCTCCAGCCTTGCAGCTTGTCTGACACAGCATTTATTGGTTAAGGAAAGTTTGGGACACCAATAAAAGCTCCTTCATTAAGGACTCTATTAAATGTGTCCCTTTCCACATGAATGTCCCCATGCCCAGCAAGTTGGGGCTCTGGGGACATGGGATCCTGCAGAATTCCAGGGTCAGACCAAGGGAATCCATCTCCCAGCATGGCTGGAACACCAGCTCCCCTCCACAAAAGCACTTTTATTTCCTTCATAAAGGTCCAAAGATGAACGCTTGGACAAAATACCTTGAGGAATTTTTCTTGGGGAATTCTGTTCGCTCCAAGCCCCATCCAGCACTTCCAAAAATGGAGCAAACCTCCTAGGAGGAGCAAATATGCCAATAAAATCATTTAGGTCAGAAAAGATCTCTAAGGTCATCAAGTCGAGACATTTAATGAGCCAAGGCCACTACAAATAGAGGTGACAAAGGAGAGGCTCAACCACATTACAAGCCACCGGCGAATCCATCCACAAGGAAAAAAGGTTTGGGAGCTCTCAGGGCTTTTCCCCCTTCAAGATTTTGCTCCAACCCTGACAGACACAAAACACACAGGGGGAGTTTTAGGGCCAAGCCTGGTGCTGACAGGAAAACAGCTCACGCCCCACTTCTCACCCACCAAGATGTAAATGAGCCCCGAGGCCACTCCTGCACTCACCCCGTCACTTTTTCTGCCAGAATTTCTGCCAGGAAATTCTGGTTTTTAAAGCTGGGGCATCCCCAGGCTCAGCGTCCCACGGTGGGAAACCCAGGAGCTGAGATCTCATTAAGAGCAGAGCACTGCAGATTAATTAATTCTCAGCAGAGGCCAAAGTATGAACTCGAGGTTTGTTTTGTCACAGGGAATGGATCTCATCCTGGGTCATCCCAGCAGGAAAAGTCCTCCTTGACTATTCAGGAAGCTTCTGTAGAATAAAACAAATATTTATTTAGTGAATGCACATGGCTTCTGTGCGCTGCAGCTCATTGGTTTAATTTTTTTCCTACTTGCTTTTGAAAACTTGGTCTCAAGCCAGAATTCCTCTTAAATTCCATATTCAGGATGAGGCTGTAACACAAGCACACAATAAATACCTGGAAAAGGAGAGGAGTTACAGGATGAGGAGGACTTTTTCCATTCATTTCAGTGAAACTCCAGGTTTTGCCTGTACAAAACTGAGAGCAGCTCTTGGTGTTGGGGGAAAGGAGTAGGGGAACTTTTTTTGCAGCTCGTGAATTTTCAAAGCTTAAGCACTTTCCTTTTGTAAGCAGTGGAGCTGCCTCAGAACCAGATGAGAAGATCACACCTGCAGACTCCGAAGCTGAAGCATGTGATGGAAAACTGCTGGTTTGGGGGAAGAATTGGCTCTGTCCCAAATCCAGCCTGAGAAAAGCTGAATGAATACACAGGACAGCAGCTCTGACTCCACCAGCCCCCAATTGTGACCAAAAAAAGCCCTAATAAAATAGCTAAAGCAGCAGAAAAGTAAGGAAGAGGAGAGATACAATCAACTCACTGCTGTTCCTTATCAAGAAAAAACAAGAGGTGTGCTAAAGTCAGCTCAGATTGGGGTCACAGGTCCAGGGGCCACCCCAGGCACAATTCCCGGAATGCCGGGGTTACCACATCGTGCCCAACTGACAGCTCAGGCTGGAGGTGAACCTTCACAGCCAATAAAAGGGAAAACAAACGTTACCATTCTTTCCCATCCTCCTATTTTAAGATCTGGCCCTGCCCCGAAATCAGATCACGCCACTGGCAGCACCTCAGCGTCCATCGGTGACGGCCACACAAATCAAGAGTGAATTATTAAATTCATCAAGCTTGTTTCCAGCCTCACCTCCCCCGATAGCCCTGCAGGATTGATAAGGAACAGGATGTCTCAAGGACTGGGTTGTGATGAATCAGCTCCTCCTGAACAGCTCCTGGTTGTTTGGAGATTAATTAATTCGCCGTGGGGCAAGGTGAGAACCGGCCCCAGGGTATTCAGACTTTGGAAAATGAACCTTCATGGACAGGCAAAGGTTTTGCTGCACCTGGGGCTGCTGCTCCTGTGCAAAAATGCTCCAGAGGCTCCAGGCATTGTTTATTGCCTTCCTGCAAAAATGCTCCAGAGGCTCCAGGCATCGTTCATTGCCTTCCTTTCATTTCTCACTTTAGGAAGAGGCTGCTACAAACTCCACCAGTTAAAAATTACAGTGAAATCTCCAGATTTTCACTGTTGTGCTTCAGTGTTTAAACTCTTCAAGATGTGGCTGCCTCATCCCTCGAAGTGTCCCAGGCCAGGATGGACAGGAATTAGAGCAGCCTGGGTTAATGGAAGGCGTCCCTGCCCTGGCAGGGAGTGAAACTGGATGAGCTTTGACATCTCTTCCAACCCAAACCTTTCTGTGATTCAGGGATTCTGTGAAGAGTTAAAATTAGGAGCGAGGATCAGAAATTACAGTGACCCCTTTTCCTGCAGCAGCTCAAAAAGATGATGTCACTTTACCAGAAATACGGAATAATTTCTCAGCAAGGCAAAACGGAGGCCAGGTTTTGCTTTCACATCCAGACCTCTGCAGTCTCAAACTCACAGCAGGAAGAGTTCCAGGCCAGATAAAATATTTTGGGATGGAAGGGATTACTAAAGGTCATCTAGTCCAAACTAGATAGCCCAAAGCCCATCCAAATGGGATGGGTGGCCTGGCCAGACACCTGCCTGCTACACAAAAACCTTCCTGGTACTCAAAACCCTCCTGGAATGACATTTCTTGGCTCCATGGCTCATCCTTACAGCAAAAAGCTTCACCCAGAAAATATGATGGGGGAAAATTAGGAAACTGTGCTTTTTCTAAACACCCTAAACCATTGCCCTCCTTGAAAACCAACTTCTCCTGAGCTGTCACTGCTCTGTGTTTCGTCAGAGGACACAGCCCTCAGCCTGAGAAGATGGGAAAGGACATTCCAGGGGATCACAATCCTGAGGGCTCACACTGATCCTGCCCCACTCCATCTGGGACTGGATGATTCTCCTGGGGGAGCTGCACCCCATGACTTTGAGTGCCCAGCCCAGCAAAGCTGTAAAACCCCTCCGTTTCTCACAACCCACGGCAAGGTTAAAATTACCCCAGAATTTCCAGACTCTTGTCAAGACCGAGAGTTTCCCACATCCACCCCGAGGGCAGAGCCCCACAGGGGGGTTGTTTCCCCACCCTCCAGCCTGATGTTGGTCCCCTGCCTGACCTGTGCCCCACAGAAGGAGACCCAGCACCGTCACTGGCTGTGGGCAGGAAAGAGGAATCGAGCAGACACCGTGCACCAGAGAAGCTCCTCAGGAGGAACCCAGGAGACTCCCCCTCTTCCTGGAGAGTCTGGTGCTGTGTCCTGCCTAATGGGGTGGAATCCCTCCCTCCTTTCTGTTCCCATCCTCACATCATCCAGCTCTTGGCCATAGGGGTTGGTGCCCACGGCCACAAGCAGGTTAAGGGCATTAAAGATGTCCCTGGAGAAGGGCAGTGCTGGGGGCTCTGACCCTCCGTGCTGCAGCCACAACCCATGGCCCAGGCTTCCCTCAGCCACTGGTTTTGGGGTTCAGCTCAGCCAGGCTTGCTCCTTCCCCTCCCAGGGATCTGCTGGATGAGGTTGTGTGGGACCAGGGCTGGACATTTGGCAGGGCAGATGTTCACCCCTCTCCATCGACGTCCTGAGCTGCATCAGCAATGAACCTCCCTCCAACCATCACCATCTCTCACTTTCCCCCACCTTTCCCATCTCCTCTCGGTGGTGAACACCACAGACCACCTTCCCCACCTTCCCAACCACAAGTGAACATTTCCTGCTGATTTTTCCTTCCTTGCCTTAAATGCAAGCAAGGGGCCCCTTCCATTCTCCACCTGAAGACAGAGCTGAGAGGCTCTGCCCACGTCTCCTTGGACCAGGTCTCCTTCAGACCTCACCATCTGCCCAAGGAAGGACTAGAGGTGACATTGGTCATGAGCATTTAGGAGCAAACAGAGAAAACTTGGGTTGGAGCAGCAAAGCAAATCAGCAAATTTGAAATATTTGGTATTTTTACAATAGAGGTGTCCAGATCCTCCTCCAAAACAAAACCAGACTGTATTTTTTGGGGCAGAGGTGTAAAAACATTCCCCAAAATGATGTCTCCTGCTGTTTTCTAGCCGTGATCCCTGGGAGGACCAGCCTGCCTTTTGCACCCTGCAGACCTGTCCGTGAGCCAGATTTATCTCAGGGAGAAGTGGTTACTTCTCAAATACAGAACAGAAAAACACGGGCAGGGAATCATTTATTTCAAACCACTGTTGCTTCCACATCCCTCAGTCCTCCCTCTGAAACCCAACAGAAGAAAAAGCAGGAACCACGGGATGCAGGAAATTGATAATATTGAAATTAATTGCTCCAAAGACTAAAAATCTTGATATTCTTTTGAGGTTTTGAGCAGCCTGGTCCAGTGGAAGGTATTCCAGCCTCTAGGGAGAGGTTGGAATGAGATGAGATTTAAAATCTCTTCCAACCCAAATGCTCCCATGTTTCTATGATTTGCATTTCTCTGAAAAGCACCCAGCACAGAATAAGGAGGTTTTATAAAACTCATGTGAATTATTCTCTCAGCAAGAGCTGGAGCAACTCTTCCCAACACCCAACTACATTCACACATCGGGGTGAAAAAGAAGGAAAAGGAATTTTTCTCCAGCTTGGGGTATTTTTTTGAACCATCACATTGCAAAGACCTCCTCGTGCAACAGCCTGAAATGCCCCTTTTTATTTCTGATTTCCATTTTTGGGCTGAGACCAAGTTCTGAGGCAGAGCAGCAGAGGCCCAGGTTACACAAAAAGCTCTGACGGGTTTTTATGGCTCCTGGGTGCATCCGGGTGTTTCATTCTTGCAAACAAATCACCTGCAATAAAAATATGTCAGAGCAGGACACAGCCCCTAAGCACATGCAGACTGAGGGGGAAGGGAGGGGTCAGAGCACTAAACATGAAAAAATTTCAAGCTTTCTGTACTGACAGAAATTAATCCTCAAAAATACACTGCATTTAAGCTAAAACCATTAAAAAAAAAAGCTTCCAAATTTAAGTAATAGCACTAAAATTGTAAGTGTGTAATTGAATGAGTGTTATATCACAAGGTAAAAAAATTAAAATTAAAAATCTTTAAATGGAGCAATATATATATGTAACAAAATAAAAATTTTAAAGCATAAATTAGTTCCTTCTTCACAAGTTTAAGTAATTTTATGTAATTAATTTTAAAAATCCACAAAACATAATATATTAATACATATTTTATGTATTATATTTATATATTTTAATATATGTAGAAT
>VZTB01005350.1:24096-38637 GCA_013397245.1 Thryothorus ludovicianus | reverse complement strand
AAAAAAAAAAAGCCAAAAAATTTGCCACAGGGAGAGGATTTCAGCCTGGAATTGTTTTCAGACTCAGTCTCACAAGAAACCCAAAGTTCTGAACAAATCTTGAATGTGTTTCTCCTTGTCCCTGCATTGTCTTTGCTGCTTGGCTTGGCTGGAGCCTGTTTCCAAGACCTGCAGAGGGAGAGGGCGTCTGTCAAAAGCTGACACTGAAAATCAAGTGGCTGTCACATTTTCTGGGGTTTGGGATCTCCCCTCTTCTGCGTGAGATCCTCCTGCAGCCGAGTCCAGCTGGAGGAAATCCTGCAGCTTCAGCCTCCTCACCCTCAGCTCTTCCCACCACCTCCTCTTCTTCTTTTTGGTGTGATGCCTTCAGTTTGAGCTTTTATATTTTTTAGATTCTGGGCTGTTTTAGTGGGCAGTTTTAGGTTCCATATTCAGTGCTACTGAGCTCTCTGCACAGAGCAGGGAGACAAAACAATTCCTGCTCCAGCTTGGGACCAAGGACAACTTTCAGCCCAAGAACAAAACCAACGGTGAAGGGAGAAAGAAAACCAAGGAGGATGGAGCTTCATAACCTGGAGCTGGAATTGCACAATTAACTCCAAAGTGCTGATGGAGCAGAACTTATCAAAGTGTGAGACCTCGTGATCAGTGCCCATTTTGTGCCCATTTTGGGTTCACCTTGGCTGTGGCTCTTGCACTGCCCAGGTGTGCCCAGTGAGGTCTTTTAATAAATCCCTGCTTTATCCTTTTAATAAATCCCTGCTTTATCCTTTTGCTCTGGCTGCTCTCTGTTCCAGGGCAGCCTCCAGAGGAATCAGGTGGAGCTGAGGAGGTGTGTGGAAGGGGTTAACAGCTGCTCTGTGGACCAAGGAGCTGACAGAAGAAGAATTTGATGAGACTCGTGTTTATCTGTGAAGAGAAAGAAAGCAAGGCCATTCACACAGAAACTGAGGGAATAAAGACAAACAAAGGACACCTGTGGCTGAAAAAATAAAACATATAATCTCTGAAACTTTTGGTCACTATTGTTATCGTTATTATTATTTTTGGTTGTGTGTCACAACTGTCCCCACAGTGAAAGAGGTGCCTTTGGCCCATCCTCATGCTGCCTCCATGGGCCTCACCTCACAGTTTGGCCCTTGAACCAAGTCCCACCATCCACCCAAACCAAAGGACAACTGAAAATTCATTGTCACGTGAAACCACATCCAAAAAAATGAGGCNTATCTGTGAAGAGAAAGAAAGCAAGGCCATTCACACAGAAACTGAGGGAATAAAGACAAACAAAGGACACCTGTGGCTGAAAAAATAAAACATATAATCTCTGAAACTTTTGGTCACTATTGTTATCGTTATTATTATTTTTGGTTGTGTGTCACAACTGTCCCCACAGTGAAAGAGGTGCCTTTGGCCCATCCTCATGCTGCCTCCATGGGCCTCACCTCACAGTTTGGCCCTTGAACCAAGTCCCACCATCCACCCAAACCAAAGGACAACTGAAAATTCATTGTCACGTGAAACCACATCCAAAAAAATGAGGCAAGGCCCTTGACATCCACCAAAGCCAACACTGGATGGCTTTTCCTGATGGGAAAAAAAACCCCATCCATTTTTCTGGATGAGTTTTCCTGCTGGGTTTCCATCACAAATCATCATCCTTGACCATAAAACCACTCAAGGGGGTATAAATGGTATAAATCCCTTTGGGAAAGGAGGGGGGGATCCTCCAGGGCAGCTTTCCTGCCTTCCCAAGGAGACATCCTGCTGCCAGAGCCCGTGTGGAGGGGGCTGCTCCAGGATTACAAAACACGCTGGCAGGAAGAGCCCAGAGAAGCTCGCTCTGGACCGGCTGCCGTGCTGAAACGGGGGCATTGAGCAATCAAACCAGTTGGAGAGCCTGGTGTCTAGAAATAAAAAGTGACTGTTTGTTTTCTAACGCCTCGAGAGGCGCCTGGGGGGGGCCGGTGCCAAGCGGGGGCAGGCTGGAGGAAGCAGCTGGAGCTGGTGGGTCTTGGATTGCCGAGCAGTTCAACTGTGAGCTGGGACCTGCCACTGGTTTGTGGTTGCAGGGAGCTGGTGGAGATGCCTGCAGAGCTTTTCCTCTTGCTCCGGGTTGAGTTGGGGTAAATCTCAGGATTTAGCTGGGACAAACCTCACCTTCGTCCTCCCCAGCGCATCGGTCTTGTTCTTCACACAGATTTGGCACTAGGTAACTCCTCACTCTGGGTTTCAGGCACTTGCTGTCCTCATGGATACTGAATTCTTCTCCTGAAGCCACTTTCAGTGGGTTTGGTGTGGGGCATGCCCTGGGAAACTCCAGAGACAGCCATGAACGAGATTAATACAACTCAGGACATAACCCAGCTCATTTTCTCCCAAGGAAAATGCTTCCCAGAGGCCCAACTGACTTTCAGCCACAAATCTCAGGAGAAAGGTTGGCTTTGAACCCAAATTACACCCTTGATTCAGTGAACAAAAGATCAAGGGTCTGCAGGGTTGATCACATCCTTGGCAGCACCCAGAAATCAAAATGTTCCTGTGCCACCATGGAGTAGATGTCTTTAGGTTGGAAAGTCTCAGATTTCCTGCCCTGGTCCACCCTTCTCTGCCAGATGTCAGGAGAATTTGGTAAACACGTGGTTCCTTCCCAAACATTCTTGAGAGAATCCTGCAGGTTAAGGTTTCCATCATGGAAACCAAGCTCCACTCTCCTTCCCATGTGGAACCTTCTGCTCCTGAAGGCAGGAGTTCAGCCTGGGCAGGTCCCAAAAATTCCCTTCCCATTCCCACAGGTCTTGCTGGGAAGCAAGGAGATACCTTGACATCAAACAGGAGTTTGATGGCGCTGCTGCTCTGACTCCAAGTGTGGGAAACCATCAAAAAAACCAGAAAGAATTTTGAGGAGGGTGGTCTGAGCTTCTCATTTATGATCCACTATCCTACTATAGGAGGATCATTCAGTGGAGGGGATGCAGGGGATGAATCACCCCCAGGGTTTGGGGACAGGATCCTCAGCCAAAAACCTGGGCCACTTTTGTGACTTACCAGCAGACAAGCCACTGATAGAGAGGAGCCAACACTGGCACTGAGGTTTCACTTCAGGGAGGTGACAGAGAGGAACCCAAATGAACAGAAACCAACGAAAGTCCTTGAGTCACCCGTCACCCAAAACCACCAAGACAGGGCACAGCTGCACCAGCAGCTCCCTGGAGCTGCCCAGGGCCAGGCAAGGTGCAGAGATGGGTGCCTGGGATGCCTCTGGACTGGGGCACTTCCAGCCTCCCAGATGGGGATGGCAGTGCCATTCCTGCTGGCTTGCAGGAAAAGTGAGAGATGTGCAGGAATTCCTTCTGGAATTTCACAAAGACCACGGTGATTCTGGAGATGGAGAAATCTGTGTGAAATCAAAGCGCTCACCTTAAAATCTCTTCTGGAACATCAGCCTCGGGGCCTTCCTCAGGATGGGGAAACCCAGCTTAGGCCTAAACCCAAGCCAAATCCAGGCATTAAACCTCAGCCCAACGCTTCTGTAAGCCCTACCTGAGCTAAGAGGGGACCCCTGCACACAACCACAATCCCACCCCATCACTGGCATCCCACTGGCTCCTTCCCAGCCCCTCCTCACCCACCAGCTATTTCCCCTTGGAATCTCTTTGGGATGGAAGCCGTGGTGCTGGTTAAGGTCCCAGAATGAGCTCTGGGCTCTGAGATAATACCAAAAATACCCAGTGCACTAAAGGGCACCTCAGCTCCCCACGGCTCTGCCGCGGTCTGGGCTGGAAATTGAAAGAGCCCTGGGTAGGGGCAGGTGGCTCAGGCGAGCACAGGGTGGTGGTTTCTGAGGAAGGACTCTGGCCCTGCACATCTGGGGGAGCCACGAGCGGGGTTTCTGCTGTGCCAGCCTCCAGCCCATCCCACGTCCCACGTGTTGTTCCAGCACAGCCCCTCGCTGCCACCTCCACCCTGCCAGGCCCCACAGCAGCTGAGGCTTCCTCACCCTCAGAGGGAGCAGCTTTAAAGCCCGTGGGATCCTCAGGAAGAGCAGAGAAAGGCTGAGCAGCCCTCACAGCACACCTACAGTGGCACAGCATCCCACAGGAGTCAGGGTCTCCCTTGCCTTTAGGATCCTGGTGCATCCTAAAAACATCTTGGTGTGCAGCCAGCTCTTCTCACAAGCTGCAGAGGATGGGCACAAGGGCACAGGCAGGACCACGAGCATCCCAGCAGCAGGCTCAGGGCAAGGATGGAGGAATTCCCTGAACCCTCAGGTTGGATCACAAAGGTCCAGCTGGTTCTCCCATCTCAGGGCACTCCCCCTAGGCCAGACCCCTGAGACATCTGGGTGGAGATGTCCTGGTTTCTGCTGGGATAGAGCTCATTTTCTTCTCAGCAGGAACGAGCAGTTGTGCCTCACTTGCTTCCCTTTGCTTTTATTCCCCTTTCCTATTCGCTACAATTACTACACTTTATATTTTTATAATTGGAATCTCTGTATGATTTGCATTGGAAGGGACCTTAAAACTCACCTCATTCCACCCCCTGCCATGGGCAGGGACACCTTCCACTATCCCAGACCAAGCACCATCAAACCTTGCCTTGAGTATTTCCAGGGATGGGGCAGCCACAGCTTCTTTGGCCTCACCTCCCTCACAGGGAACAATTTCTTCCCAAACTAAAGAATTTCTTCCAAATATTAAACTGTTCTCAACCAATAAAGTTTTTCTTTCTGATTCCCCTCCCCCTGAAGGGGTAACAGGGAATAACCTGGCTGTCAGCTGGGATTATACCACAAGAGGAAGGTGAGGAAACACTCCCATTTCCCATGGGAAAAGGAAAAGAGGAAGTTTTTGGACACAAATATAAAAATCTGCCCCCACCCCATGACCCTGAGGCAGCACAGCCAGCTCAGTGCTGTGGCAGAGGAGCAGGGACACATCTTCCTCCTCCCTGGAATGAAGGCTCTCCAAGGGATCCCATTTCCCTCCCCCCTTTGCATTACAGCTTTTTCTCTCATTTCTCTCCTGCCTGGAGGTGAATCCAGGAAGTTCTGGAAGAGGAAGGAGGTGACAGAGGCTTAACACAGACCCCACCACAGGTAAAACCAAATTTGGGGCAAGTCAGAGCTCCCAGACTCCCCCCACCAGCTCTGAGACCCAGCTCATTGCACCCAAAAAAACCACATTGCAAGAGAAATACAAAATATAGCACTTTAATTGCAGGGACTTATAAAAATTTACCAAAAAAAAAATGAGTAAACCTGAGGCATACAATAAATAGGCAGCTTTGGTGGCACGCACACATGTGCAGTCCTGCTTTGGGAGGCACCAGCAGCACCCCAGAGCTGGGGGCACACACAGAGGTTGTGAAAATGAGGATTTACACATGGATGGCGCTGCCTGGACACGCTTGGGAGAGCCCCACACATGTTTGGGAGGGTGAAGCCAAGCTATTCACACTATGTTGCAATCTTGAAAAAAATTAAAATTCTATATATTTATATAAACTCTGGCTCTGGTCAGGAAAAATTAAGATTCTAAAGTTTTCATATTCAATATTTACATATAGAATCTGTCTGCACTGGTTTCCAAAACTTCAATCCACTTTGGCTTGAAAGAGAAACATAAATCTCACAGCAGAAATAAAGAGGAATTTCAGGAGTTCCCCTTGGGAGGCACACACTGCCTTCCATCAGCAGGACCCTTTGAAGGGGGAAAGCTGATTCCTGGATATCATTTCCTAAATTTGAGCACTTTAGGGCTTTTCCAAGAGTCACCTCCTACCAAATTGCTGTTCTCAGCAAGGTCTGAGCTGCAGATTTTTGGGGCAGGTGGTTACAGCTGTTGATTTTTGGTTCTGCTTGACTGGCCATTAACAAAGACAACACAAAGCAAAGCCAGCCCTGACCTTCCTGCACAGCTTGGATGCTCCCATGTGCTATAGAAAAGTCACTTTTATCATAAATTCTTTACAGGACAAACCCTCAACATCCAACCTATTTGCTCACTGCTGGATCTATACAGACTCCGCACTGGAAGCAGCAAGGAACAAAACCCAACTTTCCAGAAAAAAAAAAAAAAAAAAAAAAGGGGAATTTTAGGCTCTCCTGGGACTAATGTGGGTCTGGCTAAGCCCAGGCTGTGAGGGAGGCTGTGAGGGAGCAGGGCTCAGACTGCAATCTGCTGGCTCTCTCGGAACAGCGGCCGCGTGGCGCACACGTCCTGGAAGATCCGGTAGCCCTGGTCGTGCTGGGGCTCCTCAGCCATGGGGAGCATGGGGCTGGAGCTGCAGCTCTTCCCAGCCTCGTCCACCACCTGCCTCAGGTACAGCTGCTCCACCTGGACAAGGGGGAAAAAAATTGAAATTGAGTCAAGAAATTGAGTGGAGAGGGTCCTCTGTGGGCATCGCCTGCTGCTCCGTCCAGTGGAGATGGGGTGGGGGACACAGCAGAGCACTGGTGGCCAGGTCCTGCCAGGACAGCAGGTCTGACTGCACAAGCACCTGCAGGAATAAAGGAGCAGCCACAGGAGCTCTTGCCAGCAGGGATATTGAGGTGCAAGGCTGGGGGATGTCCCAGCACACCCAGAGCAATCCACTGGGGCAGACAACAAGAGGTGACGAGGTCACAAGTTGTGCAGGAGGCACAGGACCAGTCCCAAATCTTGTAAAATCCCCACAGGACCAGTCCCAGATCCTGTAAAATCCCCCCAGGACCTCACAGACCTGCTGGGTCTCTGATCAAGAGTGGATGCCACACCCTCCCTGTGCCCTCCATCCCATGTCCCTGCTGCCACAGCCTGGCTGGCCCAGGAGGCTCCAGGAACTCCCTGCCCTGAGCCTTTTCAATCCTAGAACTTGCAGCTTCTCCAAGGAGAAGTTTGTGACCAGAGCCACCAGGACTGACCCCACATCCCATCCCCTCATAAGGTTTCCCAGCCCCGCTGCTGCCAATCACAGCTGTGATGTCACTGACTGATTTTAATCCCACAGTCCAGGGATTTGCATCCCCACTTTCCAAAGGGAAAGGCAGAAGTCCCAGTGCCAACACAGGATCAGGAGGAACAGGAAAGATAAAACTCGTGCCATTAGGGAGTTTCATTTGCAAACCCAGCTCCAGGAATTTGATAATCAGCAGCCCTCAGGAGGCTGTGGAAAAGCCCAAACACCCCGTGGCTCCAGGGTTGGAGTTCTGGGCAGAATTCCCAACTTGTCTGAGTCCCTTTATCTCCCAGGCCCCCTACCTGGACAAGGATGAGTTTGCACCTCAGTGGCACCGCATCTGGGAACTCCTCCCCAAAGCACAGCATGACTCTGCTGTCTGGGAAGCGGCCCTGGTTGTTGTAGTACTGCTGCAGCTCTGCAAGCACAGAGGAAAACTTGGAATTTGCCCTCCAGAGGCTGCCAGCCTTTGTTACACACCCCTGGGATCAAACACCCCACAAGGAAGCTGTGGGCTCAAGTAAAGCCTCCAGCTTTGGAATTTGCCACATGACCCAAAACTTTCTAGGTTTGGTGGTGCCACCTGCTCATCCAGAGCACTTGGGAACTGTGATGGCTTCAAAGTGGTGCAAGGAAACCTGCACCCTTTCAACCCCACCACAGGGGGTCTCAAACTGGGTTCAAGCTCCAGAAACCCTTTGTGCATTGTCCCAAGGCTTTGGGATCCCAGAATTGCCTCAGCTTTTCCAGGGATTGTCTGGCCACGGTCATAGGGACTATTCCTGTTATCCCATCCCCACCTGAAGGTTTCCCAACCCCAAACTGCTGCCATCCAAGGTTCTTCACCACATCTGCTGGCTGGCCATCTCAAACCAACCAGCGCAGGGATTTATACCCCGCAGGAAAGAGCAGAATTCCCCCAAAAAGCAGGAGGCTCCCACAAACCTCGGAAGAACACGTTGGTGTCAAAGATCTTCATCACCCCCTCCCGGTCCAGTTTGTTGGGCCTGTCCTTGTAGGCCATGGTGTTGCCACTCCAGAAGACCCTGCCCTGGCAGAGCCTCTTGATGAAGATGCCCTGCTTGTTGCTGTGCAGGAGGACTCCCCTCTCCAGGTGCCCAAAGAGCTTCCTGGTGATCTGCCTCTGCCTCTCGTTGGGGATGGCATCGGCCGAGGGGAACCGCACGTGCTCCAGGGCATCGGGGGCGTAGAGCTTCTCCCCATGGCCCGAGGGCTGGCCCAGGGAGATCCTGCAGCCCTCAGAGCACGAGGTGCTGACGTGGCCCACCAGCCTCCCGCTGTAGTAGAAGCTGATCACCATCTGGGAATAACCTGGGGGTGACGGATGGATGGGCATGTCCCGTCAGGAAAGGACAAATCTGTTCCTCACTGCCATGCCCAAATCCCAAATGTCCTGGGAGTGACTGTGTCTTGGTGGAGGGATATCTCCCCCAGCTTGGTCCAGGGCTGACCAGCAAGTGAGATCAGCACTATTACAGGATCATGGAATTGGTTGGAAGGGACCTCTGGAGATCACCCAGTCCAAGCCCTCTGCCCAGGCAGGGTCACCTGGAGCAGGTGGCACAGGAACAAACCCAGCTGGGGTTGGAATGTCTCCAGAGAGGGAAACTCCACAACTCCCTGGGCAGCTGTTCCAACCCTCTGAGAACCTCCACAGGAAGTTTTCCCTCATGCTGAGGTGGAACTTCTGGTGGTTTAGTGAATGGCCATGAAATATTTTGAGCCTCTCCCTCCTGCCTTTGCCCCACACTCCCCCCATTCCAAAGGCTGCCTGATCCCAGCATCCCAAGCAACTCCCCCAGGATTCATCCCAGCGTGGAAATGTGGATAATCAGGAGAGTGCAGCACCTCCTAAACCCAAAGCAAAGCCTTCCTCAAGGTGGGGGACAGAGCCAGAGCCACCACAAACAGAGAGGGGCACCTGCTGGCCAGGTGAGGTGCCTTACCTGAGTGATACTGCTCGTAGCTGGAGTATCCATTCATCAGGGGCAATGCTGTGGGCACAGAAAGCCAAGCTGAGCCTGCATTCCCAGCTCCTAAATCTCAAATCCCCCAGTTCCCCCCCACAAGCCCCCTCATTTTCTGCCCCAGGTTTCCCAGTTCCCACATGGGAAATGCCAGCAGAAGCTCCCAGCTGGATTTCTACATGAGTACTTCAAACATTCTTAATAAGGAAGATAAAATAAACTGCTCCCCATTCCATATCCCCACACAGGAAGGTTTTTCCTGCCCCAAAAATCTCCCAAATGCCCCGCAAGCCATTGGCTCCTTACCAGGGCTGGGCTGCTGCACCCACCAGTCGGGTATTGGGGGGTTCCTGCAGGTCTCCTGGGGGGGTGAGGGGCTCCTCTTGATGATTCCCAGGTACTCATCCACACAGGAGGGCTGTGGGACAGCAGACAGAGGCATCAGAGCAGGTTTGATGCCTCCAGCAAGGCACTTGAAGCACTCAGGCAGGGTCCAAATGGCAATGCCAACCAATTTTCGGGCATGGAAAGATCAGTCCTGGCATTGCCCAGGTTGGACATTTGAATAAGACCCTCTAGAGCTACTGAGGGGAAGCAGGGAGGTGTGACAGAGCCAAGGAGGGGCACAGAGCTGGGCCAGTGAAGGTCTCTCCCAGCTGGATGGCGAGCAGGAGCCAACACCAGAACCGGGTCCTGCTGCTGGCTCACCTGCACGAGCTGCAAACCCAGCCCTGCAGCTTTGCAGATGGAATTTTGGGAGTTTGTGCTCAGCAGACAGCTCGAGGCACCCGCTGCACCCGCAGCCAGGGTGAGGCCTCACCTCTTTGATGAGGTCCTCGATGGCAGAGGAGCTGCAGTCCATGTCTGTGACCTCATTCAGGCTGCTCCCGTTGGTGACTCCTGCTTTGCCTGGAAGGACAGGTGGGGGTGCAGTGAGAACACCCACAGCTCACCTTGGAGAGTTTTAGAAACCTTTCCCCCAGTGAAAGTTATGAAACCAAGAGCCACAGCAGAGCCACGTAACAGCACCTTCGACAAATTCACAGCCCCTCCAGGGCTGCTTTTTGGGGCCAAAAATCACTTTACAACTCATTTCCTCCCTGCACAGGAACAGCAGCAAGAAAAATCAAAAGCCTGGATGGTGACAGAGACAGAGCTGGAGCAGAGGAGAGGGTTTGGGGGTTTTTTGAGCACCCCAGAGACTGGGGCTGGGGCTGCTGCTTCTCCTTTTTCCACCAGCCACCCCAGTGCAGTGGGGCTGCTGGTGGGAACCTGCAGTGCCATTTGCATAGTGGCAGCCAAGCCCCTGTGTGAACGGGCTGGAGGGGACAGAGATGCTAAAGGCAGATTTCCTGACTGCAAAATCATTCCTTTTTTGCAAGTTTTTAACTTAAAAAAAAAAAAAAAGGACAAAGCAGACAGGCTGCCCTAACCACAGAGTTATAGTTAGTGTGACTTGAACCACACCGGACATCACAGCAGCTCTCTGCAAAATTTTTGCTCCTCCAGCAAGAAAAGAGATTTTTTGCAGCTCCCCACCATCCTCACAGGGGTTGGGAGAGGAAAAGGTTGAAGTTCATGTCCCTCCCCCAGTCAGGAAAAGTGGAATTTGCCACTACAACATCCTTAGGAGATGGGAGCTTCCATCTGGGAAGATGGAGCTTCCATACTGGGCAGCTGCAGCTGTCCCCTATTTCCTAGGGGCTTAAGGGGTTAAAACAAACAAGCCTGGCCTTTTCCTCCCCTGCCTGTCACCCCAAGGGGACACCAGCAAAGCAGGACAAGCAAAGAGCCAGAGCACAGAGCTGGGCTGGCCAGGAAGGTCCCAGGATGGCCCAGAGCGGGGCTCAGCCCTTTCCTGGGGGACTCACACTTCTGCTCCTCCTCTGGCACGATCCTATAAACCTTGTAGGGCTCGGAGATGTCCAGCTGGGACCTGTCTGTCACCTCCTCAAAGTCAGGGCTCTTGTTGAGAGCGCAGCGAAGCCGCGTCTTCCACGTGGCCGGCTCGGCTTTGTCACCTTCCTTGAACTTGCCTTTGAAAACAGCCCAGGCCTGAAGCAAAGAATGAACAAAAAATAACCCTAAGAAACCCCTGTGAGCTCTACAGAGCCTCTCAGGGAGGAAGAGCTGGGTTTGCAGAGAGCATTTTGCATCTTGCACCCTCTCAAGCCTCTCTTGGGGATTTGCTGTTTCACTCCTAGACTGCAGCCACCAGCACAGCCCCCTCACCTGGGGGGGTTTGGGGTGCAGAGCAGCCCTACCTCCCTCAGAAATGCAGAAAAAAGTCTTTTAAACCCAGTTTTTCAACAAGCAGAAGTCAAAATCGTCATGTGTGTGTTCACCTCTGTGCCCAGGAGCTGCTGGGAGCAGGAGGAAATGCTGCTCAATTGAAAATCAAAATAAAGCTCATTTTCCAGATCCTCATTAATAAACTAATAAATAAATCAACTGGTTTCTCTAAGATCAGAACATCATTTGTGCTTTTGGTAGTAAAGGAAGAATGAAAAATATTACATAACTTTTAAATATATATATTTACTTCTTTTATAGATATTTCTGTATTTTCAGAGGGCTGAGTTCAAGGATATCCTCATAACCCAGTGATCCCAAACCAGTTGTCACTGAACTTATAATAAAACATCACAAACACTTGGAAGTGGGGTCAGAGGAAAGGGAATTCCTGACCTTTTTGCTTCAGGATGGAATTTTCCCATTTTTTCCAAAATTGAACCCCCCCCTTTCAGTGAAATCCTTCCCACCTGCAAAGTCTTAATTATTAATTAATAAATGCAGCATTTTATCAAGAGAAGCTGACAAAGAAGCTTAGAGCAGGTCAAAAGCTGCTTCTCACGTCCCATCTGAATTCAAACACGCTGGAAACAAACCTAAATCTGGTCCTAACTTTTGATAAAAAGGAATAAATCATCCCCTGCCCTGCATTTATGTTAAATTGTACCCCATTCATCCGTTTAGCTCAGAAATAAATGTTGTACCTTTAAAAATTGGATTGGGCTGGGGAGTGCTTTGTCTGTTAAATAAACAACTTTTTTCCACTTTTCCCCCAAAGGAAATTTTTTTCCTATCCCTATTCAGCTTAGGGGAGGGGTGGGTCCATCCAGAGGTTTGTTTTTTATTTCCCCTCTCCCAAATTTGCCCTAAACCAGGACACCCCCCCAAAAAAAAAAGATAAAGTCTGGGAGACTTTATCTTGCAGAATCACAAGGGTTAAAGATGTAAAACCCAGGACAGTGTGATCATGTCCCACCAAGAAAAATGATTCTGATGCCCTTACCTTGAAAATGGAAGCATCCACCTCCTGGTTGTAGTCCTGCTTCCCGGCGTGCTTCCAGGGGATGCGGAACATGGATTTGTCCTCGTTCTCCCAGATGAGCCCCGGGTAGAGCTCGCTGTCGATCTGCTCGATCAGCCACTGCCGCAGGCGCCGGCCGCCGCTGCGGTCACACATCCTGCGGGGACAGGGGACAGGGGACAGCTCCTGTGATGTGATCAACGACAGCCCCGGGCAGCAGGGGCTGGGCTGCGCTGTCCCCTGCCACCGCCGGGAGCTTTTGGGGGATCCTCGGCCACGGGGTGAGGTGATCTTGGAGGTGCCTTCCGACCCAAACCCTCCTGGCGTCAGTGATTTTAGGATTAAAATACCTCCTGATTCTTTCAAAATGGAAAAAAATATGGAATAGATGAACTTTAAGGTGCCTTCCAACCCCAAACCTTTATGGAGTCAGTAACTCTGGGATTAGAATCCCCTGAATTCCTTCAGAATGAAAAAGAATATGGAGTGAGGTGATCTTTAAGGTGCCTTCCAACCCCAAACCTTTATGGAGTCAGTAACTCTGGGATTAGAATCCCCTGAATTCTTTCAGAATGAAAAAGAATACAGAATGAGATGATATTTAAGGTGCCCTCCAACCTAAAATCTTCTGGGGTTAGTAATTTTAGGATTAAAATCCCCTGAATTCTTTCAGAATGAAAAAGAATATGGAGTGAGGTGATCTTTAAGGTGCCTTCCAACCCCAAACCTTTATGGAGTCAGTAATTCTGGGATTAGAATCCCCTGAATTCCTTCAGAATGAAAAAGAATATGGAGTGAGGTGATCTTTAAGGTGCCTTCCAACCCAAAATCTTCTGGGGTCAGTAATTTTAGGATTAAAATACCCCTGAATTCTTTCAGAATGAAAAAGAATATGGAGTGAGATGATCTTTAAGGTGCCTTCCAACCCAAACCCTCCTGGTGTCAGTGATTTTTAGGATTAAAATACCCCTGAGTTCTTTCAGAATGAAAAAGAATATGGAGTGAGATGATCTTTAAGGTGCCTTCCAACCCAAACCCTCCTGGTGTCAGTGATTTTTAGGATTAAAATACCCCTGAGTTCTTTCAGAATGAAAAAGAATATGGAGTGAGATGATCTTTAAGGTGCCTTCCAACACCAGAATCCTCTGGCATTCCATAATTCTAGGGTTTAAATACCCTTCACTTCTTTCAAAATTAAGAAAAATATGGAATAGATGATCTTTAAGGTGCCTTCCAACCCCAAACCCTTCTGGCGCCAGTGATTTTAGGATTAAAATACCTCTGAATTCTTTCAGAATGAAAAAGAATATGGAATGAGGCGATATTTAAGGTGTCTTCCAACCCCAAACCCTTCTGGCGCCAGTGATTTTAGGATTAAAATACCTCTGAATTCTTTCAGAATGAAAAAGAATATGGAATGAGGCGATATTTAAGGTGTCTTCCAACCCCAAACCCTTCTGGCGTCAGTGATTTTAGGATTAAAATACCTCTGAATTCTTTCAGAATGAAAAAGAATATGGAATGAGATGACCTTTAAGGAACTTTCCAATCCAAAGTCTTCTGGGGTCAGTAATTCTAGGATTAGAATACCCCTCACTTCTTTCAAAATGAAGAAAAATACGGAATTTCTTTCCTTCTTTCCTTAAAGATGATCTTTAAGGAACCTTACAACCCAAAATCTTCTGGGATCCCATAGTTCTAGGATTAAAATATCCCCCATTTCTTTCAAAATGAAGAAAAGTATGGAATGAGATGACCTTTAAGGAACTTTCCAATCCAAAGTCTTCTGGGGTCAGTAATTCTAGGATTAAAATACATCCTGCTTCTTTCAAAATGAAAACAAAATATGGAAGAGATGATCTTTAAGGTGCTTCCAACCCAAACCCTTTTAGGATCCCAGAGGATTAAAATACCCCCTACTTCTTTCAAAATGAAGAAAAATATGGAATGAGATGATCTTTAAGGAGCCTTCGAATCCAAAGTCTTCTGGGGTCAGTAATTCTAGGATTTAAATACATCCTGCTTCGTTCAAAATGAAATGAAAATATGGAAGAGATGATCTTTAAGGTGCTTCCAACCCAAACCCTTTTAGGATCCCAGAGGATTAAAATACCCCTCACATCTTTAGATATGAAAAGAAATATGGAATTTCATTCCTTCTTTCCTTAAAGATGATCTTTAAGGAGCCTTCGAATCCAAAGTCTTCTGGGGTCAGTAATTCTAGGATTAAAATACCTCTTGTTTCTTTCAAAATGAAAAAATATATAGAATGAGATTATCTTTAAGGTCCCTTCTGGGATCTCA
>VZTB01005350.1:0-22694 GCA_013397245.1 Thryothorus ludovicianus | reverse complement strand
ACGCCGGTACCGGTCCCCCGGCCGGTGCTGGTGCCGGTTATCTGTCCCCCAGCCGGTCCCTGCCCTCCCGTAGATGATGCCAGTGCCTTTCAGTATCTGTCTTTCAGCCGGTATCTGCCCTCCCACAGGAAATGCCGATGCTGGTCCCCCGACCGTTCTNGCCGGGGGCCGGAGCTCCATCTCCCTCCCCGAGAGGGAGTCACACCCTGGGGACAACGCCAAGGAGCGGCAGCGCCGCACCGGCTCCAACAGAGCCGGGCTCGGTCCGTGCGCAGGGGACCGCGGGGACATCCCGAATCCGTGCGGTCCCACGAACTCCCTGCCCTTCTCCGCAGCCCGCAGGAGCGCGGGTCAGCGGGGTCGGGACCTGCCCCTGCCTTTCCGCCGCTCCGTGCCGGTGCCTTCCCGGTGTCCTGTCACAGAGGATGCCGGTGCAGGACGCTGTCCTGCGGCCGGTCCCTGCGCTCCCGCGGGGGATGCCGGTGCCGGTATCTGTCCCCCGGCCGGTCCCTGCCCTCCCATAGGTGATGCCGGTACCTGTCTCCCGGGCGATCCCGGTTCCCGTTTCGCGCTCCCGGTGCCGCGCCCGCGGTTTCCCCGAGCTCAGGTTATATACCAGCGCTATGCTGTGGCCACGCCCATGTTCACGCCCCCTCCGGGCTGCACCAATCAGAGACTCCTCCCTGCGCCCGCCCTGCCCAATGGGGAGGCGGGGCCGTGCGGGATCGACCAATGAGAGGCGTCCCAGCGGGGCGCGCGCCGCAGTTTCTCTTAAAGCGCGGCTTTCCCCGAAATCAGCTGACCTGGGGGGCGGGGCCTCGGCGGGAGGGGGCGTGGTTATCCCGCCCTTGTCCCGGGTCTGTCCCGGGCCGGTTCCGTCCCGTCGTCCCCAGTCGCAAATTAATCCGTTCCCAGTCGCAAATTAATCCATTCCCAGTTCCAACTCAGTCTGCCCAGTCCTCGAGCAGTCTTCTCAGACCCAGACTGGCCCATTCCCAGTCCCAGCTCCGTCCATCCCCAGTCTCAGACCAATATTCCCAGTCCATCCCCAGTCTCAGACCAATATTCCCAGTCCCAGCTCCGTCCATCCCCAGTCTCAGACCAATATCCCCAGTCCCAGATCCATCCATCCCCAGACCCAAACCAATATCCCCCGTCCATCCTCAGCCCATGGTCAGTATATCCCCAAATAAACCTCCCCAGTTCCAGCCCAGTCTCCCCAGTTCCAGATCAGTCTAGTCCCATACCATTCATCCCAGTCCCAGATCAATTCCCCCAGTCCCAGATCAGTCCATCCCCAGTCTCAGACCAATATCCCCAGTCCCAGATCCATCCATCCCCAGACCCAAACCAATATCCCCCGTCCATCCTCAGCCCATGGTCAGTATATCCCCAAATAAACCTCCCCAGTTCCAGCCCAGTCTCCCCAGTTCCAGATCAGTCTAGTCCCATACCATTCATCCCAGTCCCAGATCAATTCCCCCAGTCCCAGATCAGTCCATCCCCAGTCTCAGACCAATATCCCCAGTCCCAGATCCATCCATCCCCAGACCCAAACCAATATCCCCCGTCCATCCTCAGCCCATGGTCAGTATATCCCCAAATAAACCTCCCCAGTTCCAGCCCAGTCTCCCCAGTTCCAGATCAGTCTAGTCCCATACCATTCATCCCAGTCCCAGATCAATTCCCCCAGTCCCAGATCAGCCCATCCCCAGTCTCAGACCAATATCCCCAGTCCCAGGTCCATTCATCCCCAGTCCCAGACCAATATTCCCAGTCCATCCCCAGTCTCAGACCAATATCCCCAGTCCCAGATCCATCCATCCCCAGTCCCAGACCAATATCCCCAGTCCATCCCCAGTCCCAGACCAATATCCCCAGTCCAAGACCGATCCATCCTCAGCCCATGGTCAGTATATCCCCAAATAAACCTCCCCAATTCCAGATCAATCTAGTCCCATAACAGTCTTCCCAGTCCCAGATCAGTTTCCCCAGTCCCAGACCAGTCACCCTCCAGTCCCAGGTCATTCTATCCCCAATCTCAAATCAGCCTTCCCAGTTTCAGACCAGTGTCCCCAGCCCCACCTCGGTCCATTCCCACTCCCAGGTCACTTTCCCCAGTCGCAGCCTGAACCATCCCCAGTCCCAGTTTAGTCCAGGCTGTTCCCAGTTCCTTTCTGGACCAACCCCAGCCTCGGATCCTTCCCTCTCTAACCAGTCTCAGACAGTTCCCAGTGTTCCCAGTCTGGATTTGGTGACCTGACTGTGCCCCAGCCCAGCCAAACCCAGCCAGGGCCACCAGAGCATCTGCAGCCTGACTTCAGAGGGGATTTTTTTGGGATTACCAGATTACACACACATTTCTTGGAAGAAAACCATAATTACTCCCACGTGGGTAGTACAGAGAAATGGGGAACGCATGGAGCTGCACAGATGGTTTAATAAAAATAACGCTCTGAGGTGCACAACCTTTCCTGTCATTTCCAATAAAGAATGGCTGGAATGGTCCTTGTTTTTAAACACCCCACTGATCCTCATTGGATCCCCCCCCCAGGAGATTTGGGGTGAGCCAAAAACATCTTCTGCAATCAGATACAGCCAGGAGGATTAATTTTCTTTCTTTTTTCACCAAAAATACAATTTTAAGCTTTGCGTCGCCACCTCCCTCTGCTAGATAGAGACCCTCCTGTAAAAAACTTCATTTTGTTAAAATTCTGGAAAAATTGTGATATTTTATAAACCAGAGTGGAAAAAATAGATATATTCACCTGGAATAACCCTCAAATCCAGGGAAATTTGGGTGAGGAGGAACTTTTGGGGCACGGTTGTAGCTGTGATGTCAGACAGGGAGGATGCTGCTGCTCCGGGGAAGCATTCCCTGTAATTCCCCAAATCTGGGGGGGGTTTCCAGGTTTTGCTCTGGTGCTGTGGCTCCCTGGGGAATGTCTGAACGGCGGGGCTGTGGAGGTTATCACACCTCCTGCGAATCTAATCTCTGCTTATCACCCATCTCCAACGACTTCCTATTAACTCCCCACTTTCTTCTCTTTTCTCTTCCTGCCTGCAAGTTCCATTTCTCTGCTTCCTAAAATGAAAACAGAGGCTGTAAATCCAATATTGATCCCGTTTGCTCAGCCTCCCTTCAGCCCACTCCATCGACAGCCTCCATCTCATTAATTGCTTTCCCACCACTCCCATGTGGAACGACAGCCACAGGGACCCTTTTCCCCATCAAAAAAAAAAAAAAAGGGGGGAAATCCCCCATTTTTTCCCCCCTGGAGTTCTATACATCATGGCTAAACATGGAATATTTAAAAGTTTTCGTTCTGCTGGTGGTTCTCATCAAGAAAATGGGAAGCAGGGCGGTCATTTCAGTCCATTTCTGTATTCCCACCAGGAACACCACAAATCAAGTCCAGGCACCCTCACGATTTTAATCACTCTCTTCTTTATTAGGAGCTGGGTGAGCCGTCCCTGGTGCTGTCACACGATGAGTACACAGAAATCTTCATCAAGAGAATTCCTAGAAATGTTTTTAATCCCTTTTTTCTTAGAAGGAATTGCAGCACTGGAATTTTTGAGTGTATTTATAGTAAAAGGCTGAGATGGCACAGAAGGGTTGAAGGTTTCCATGTAGAAGGGCTGAATCCATGGGATGAGACCCTCCTTATAAGGCAGATGGTGAGGGGGGGATTCCTGCCAAAAAAAAGCTCTGGAAAAGCACAATCCGAGTTTGGGATGAAGAACTGGATGTGGCCATGGGTTTTAGGTATTAAAAAGGCTTTTGGAGAGGGACAGAGTTCAGCTGGTCCATGGGCTGAGCAAATCCAACCAAGCTTTTGGCTTCTTTGGCAAGCAGGGGCATTCAGATGGGACTCGGGGAAAACCCAAACCCACTCAGGCTCCCGGGATGGAGGCAGTGGCACAGGCAGCCTCTGGCACTGCTGGATTTCCGCCCTCCGTGGAGTTGGGATAAGGAAAACGCCAGATATTCACCTGCAAGGACAGCCTGGACCGGGAAACTCCGTGCACAGCGAGGGGCAGCCCCAAAACACCTCCAGCCCCTCTCCCTGTCCCAGCGGGTGCCAGCCGAGGCTCAGCAGCACCCCCACATCCCGGGATTCATCCCTCCTTCCCCAGGGAAGCACAGAGGACAAGGTGGCCTCTCTCCACCTCATCCCACCTTGGATTTCCAGCGTCTGCATCACCTTTCCCGTGCCCTGCCAGCCCAGACATTGTCATGAGGAGAGAGGGGCAGGGCTGGCTGCTGCTCTGAGGGTGGAAAAGTGGCTGCAATCCCTGGGGAATGGGGAATGGGACAGAGCAGGACGCTGTCACCCATTCCCTGGAGCTGGCAGCTGCCAGGGGGGGTCTGTGAGTCCCATCCCTCTGCTCCAACCCTGGAGCCCCCGCTGGCACTGGCAGATTTGTGCCTCTCACACGAATCCCTGGAGGTGCTTGGCAAAGGGAAAACGGAGTTTTCCAAGCCCCAGGGCCAACGCCTGGCCGGGAAGAGCCGGCTGCTTATCTGTCCATCCATCTGCTGCCACCACCGGTGCCACCTGCGTGGCAGGGAGGAGGGAAGGTGGGAGCCGGGCAGCGGAGCCAGGAGAGGTCTCTGCTCCCCAGCTGCTGCTGGCTCAGCAAGCGCTGCAGCTCCTCCTGGTCCTGGAAGGGGTTCCTGCCGTAATCCCGGCGGATCCAGGCGCGGTACTGCCAGGAAAAAGCCAGAGGAGGTTGTCAGGGTGAGCTGAAAAGCTGAGAGAGCCCAGAGAGGGAGCAGGGCTGAGACAGCTCCAGCAGAAAGCAGCGAGCAGAGCAATTCCTGCTGCATGCCCAGCACAGCCAGGGGATCCCCAGGCACACCCAGCAGGCAGGATGGTCCCAATCCCACCGGAGCTCACACTCAGCACACCACAGAGGCAGCGATCCCCCCATCCCAGCACTCCCCACATCCCCAGCCCGGTGCAGAGCTGGCAGCACCCTCAGCTTCCCGCTCTGGCTGCAGCTGGGACAGCAGCTTTATTTATTTCTCCTTGCCAAGAAGCTGCTGCTGTTCCTCGTGTGCCTGAATTCCTGTAAGGAATGCTTCCCAAAGCTTTTTTAATTTCTCCCCACAAGCAGCACGGCCGAGTTGGTCCTTGCGAGGTGGGGCAGGGTGTTGTTCACCACCGGGAGGTTGTGGCGAATCTCTCATCCCGCTGATCCCGATTTTTCCCGAGGCAGGAGCATCCTGGTGGCCAGGCGCCAGCTGGCAGCAGGCTGGCAGCAAGAGATGATCCAGAGAAACTGTTCCCGTTAGTGCTGGGATGAGGAAAGAGCCAGACAGCCCCAAATTGCAGCCCCGAGGAGCGTGGGCAGGAAAGGGCAGCTCTGCCAGGATTCACCATTCCAGCTGCCAGGGCACAGCCAGGGCTCTGCCACCTCCCTGAGGAGCTGGGAACCAGCTGCTCCAGCAAGGAATTACTGGGATGAGTGGTGGGGGCACACCCAGCAACACCAAAGGATGGAGGGCACCTGTGGGTGCGAAGGGAGCGGAGAGGGACCGAGCATTGGAGCCCTGGGATGGGCCAGCACAGGGACAGGGATGGGACACAGTCAGGGGATCCAGGGGGAGAGGGAAGCAGCTCCCAGCCTTGGCACTCCCAGGGTGAGGAGCCCTCGCTGTGGATTTGGCCTCCTGAATGGGCAGGAGCCAACGAATTCCCAGAAAAAGGTTGGGATGCAGGAAAGCAGGATTGGCAGCTCAGCACTGTCCTGCCAGCACTGGATGAGCCACAAGGGGAAAAAAATGTTTTAGACTGACCCTGGTGGTATCCCCCTCTCCTGCAGCCAGGGAAAATCAGCTCAGGCAAAGGGGATTTCCACTGGGAATGTCTGGATTTCCCAAATCCACTCCCTCTGACATAAAGACTCCCCAGGGCTGTTACACATTTGCCACCTGCAAGTAAGGAGATCCCTACTCAGGGATTGTCACCTGTATTCCTTGCTGGAAAACAACCCTGGGGAAGTGAGACCCAAAGGGTTTGGGACAGGAATTGGGGAAGATCCATGCCAGGATTTCATGGGGGGAACACCCCTTCTATGTGGAGCATCCACAGGGATGAAACTCCAGGGGAAGAGCTGCCTGGCACCCGCCCAGGCTGGGAGCTGGCTCCCACCATCCCAGGAGGAGGCAAGGAGCAGCTGGGAGATGGGGGGAGCAGCCAGGCATTTCCTCCTAAAGCCATAGCAAGAAGTGGGTCCAGCCCATTTCCTCCGGTGCTGACCCCCAACCCACTGCCCTCCTCCTCCTCTCTCCCGGGCCAGGAGCCCCCAGCCCCTCTGGGATGGCAGCAGGGGGTAAAGACAGCCTGGTCACGGTGTGCCAGCACCACGGGGGACAGGTCTGTCACAGGAATGCCCATCTGTGCCCTCTGTCACAGCCACACCGTCCTGTCTGTGCCTGCTGACTTCCTTCTCTAACCCTACCCATCATCCTGCTGCTGCTGCTCTTGGTCCCTTCCTTCCTTCTTTATCCCTCCATTTGCCAGCTTGAAACCACAGCTGCACTCTCCAGCAGCGAGGCTGGAGCATCTTCCCCATCCCTTCCTCCATCTGAGCTCCCCGAGACAAAGGACACTGAGGCACCACAGCCCCAGGAGGGCCCCAGAAGGTCCAACCTGCTCCTCACAGTTTTTAACCACCAAGGATCGAGGCTTTTCCCCTTTTCCCCCTGAGCTTTCCACCCACCAGGGCCGTTCTCTGCCCAGGGCTGACATCATGGGGAACACGGGTGGGAGTTTCGAGGAAAAGGCAGCTCTTGCTAAATCCCACAGACAGGAAAACACATCCAAGCACCTCCACCCTCAGCTGTGCCTCGGGTGTTTCAGGGAAAAGCCACTGGCAAAGCTGAGAGGTGATGGGAAAGCAGCTTCCAAGGGAAAGGGAGGAGATTGTGGTGTCCATTGAGGCCAGAGTGGATTTTGGGAGCAGGAGGAATAACTGGGATGGAGGGAGGGCACAACGAAACCCACACCAGAGGCTGTGCTGGGCTGTGGGAAGGGCTGGGCAGAGCTGGCCCGGCCAGGGGAAGCCCCGCAGGGAATCTCCGGCCCCGAGGGTGTTTTGTAATCCCTGGGAGCATTTTCCACCCCCCTGCAGGGGCGTTTCTGCAAGCTGGTGATAACGGGGCACAGCCACATCCCTCATGTGACAGCACCCCGGGAAGGGAACTTGGGGTTGGGAAAGGGACTGGCCACTGGGTCAGGGTCATCTGCTGTCCCTGCTGCCCCCTGCGAGGAGAGGAATCCCCCAGGGGCTCCCACAGGGTCCTGTTTGCAGCACGATGGCTGAGTGGATGGGGCAGCTCTGCCTCCAGGGATGGCAGATTTAGGGGCACCATTGATGCCTTAGGTTTTAGCTTTTTATATTTTTTTAGATTCTGGGCTGTTTTAGTGGGCAGTTTCAGGTTCCATATTCAGTGCTACTGAGCTCTCTGCACAGAGCAGGGAGACAAAACAATTCCTGCTCCAGCTTGGGAACAAGGACAACTTTCAGCCCAAGGGTGAAGGGAAAAGGAAAACCAAGGAGGATGGAGGAGCTTCATAACCTGGAGCTGGAATTGGACAATACCTGGGGCTGTAATTAACTCCAATGTGCAGAACTTATTAAAGTGTGGGATCTCGTGACCAGGTGTCCATTTTGTGCCCATTTTGGGGTTCAACCTGGATGTGGTCTGGCTGAACTTTGTGCTGCCCAAATGTGCCCACTGAGACATTTTAACAAATCCCTGCTTTATCCTTTTACTCTGGCTGCTCTCTGCTCCAGGTCAGCCTCCACAAGGCATCAACAAGAGCTGTGACTCGTTCACATCTTCCAATTTTTTTCCTATCCCGATTCAGCTAAGGGGAGGGGTGGTTCATTTAGAAGTTTGTTTGTTTTCCTTTCTTTCCCTCTCCCAAATTTGCCCTAAACCAGGACACCAGGGTTACCCTTTCCTTGCAGAGGTGTTGGGACCCGAGGGATGGGTGAAGGAGCAGAGTCCAGAGTTGAAAGCTGGAGGCAGAGAGCCAGTTGGGAGCTGAGCTTTTAAAAGCCTTTCCCTTTGCTTTTTAAGGTCTTTCCCTTCGCCTTTCAAGGCCTTTCCCTCTGCTTTCGAAGGCTTTCCAGGTCAAAAGTGCAGCTCTGATCTCTGCACTAAGTGCTCTCCCAGCTGCTGGAATCCAGCTCGGCTCTGCTCCATCCCTTCACAGGATGGGAACCCATCCAGCCTGAGCTTCTGCTCCCCCAGAACCTGCTCCCCCACCTCGTTTTGGGGAGGAAACAGGAGATTTCTCCACCCACACTTGTTCCTGCCTGTCACCTGCCTCTGAGAGCTGGGGACTTGCTGGCAGAGGGAGCCCTGGCAGATCCAAGCGTGCCCAGACATCCCGAAACTCCTCACAAGAGCCTCCTTCCCTCTCCGTGCTGCATTCCAGGGAATTGGCCCAGCTCCTTCCTGAGGTTCCCGAGGGACAAACTGCTCTCCCACCCTCCCACTGTGTCCCAACTAGAGAAAACAAGTTTAGTTTTTTGGTTTTTTTAAAGAGCTTTTTAAAGTGCACTCATATAACATCGAGGCACTTCTTTTAAAATTTTCTCTCTTTTTTTGCGTGCAAACCCCCAAATCCCCAGGTGACCAACGCCACCCCCAAAATCCGGCTGCTGCATGCAAAGGAGCCGTGCCTGCTCGAAAACCCTCCCAAAAAAGCATCCAAGGGCACGGGGTTACCTCGTGGAGCAGGGTCCTCTCGTACTCCTGCAGCTGCTGCTGGAATCCGGAGTTGGGGCTGACGTAGGAGCGCACGGCCCTGGTGGCAGCCAGGCAGCTCTCCCAGCCCAGCTCTGTCACTGTCATCAGGTAGGCCACCAGCACGGTGGCACTGCGGGACACCCCGGCCAGGCTGGGATGGCCCCAGGAGCCGTGTCAGGGAAGGGATCCCGCAGGAATCTCCCGCGCTGGGGTGGGAAGGGATACAGAGCCCTCCCTCACACCCTCACCCCCCCTGTCCCCTCCTCCGGGATGCTCAGGTGGTCAATGCAAGGAGCACCCATCCCTGGGAAATTACCCGTGCCTTGAAACTGATGGGATCTTTCCCAAAATTATTGTATCTCCTTCTCTTTCCCCATCTTTCATCCCACCCCGTCTCAAAAGCAAAGCTTGCTCTTAAATGGGCACCTGGGTATTGGAAATGTGGGGGTTTCGGGTGAGTTTTGGTTCAGTTTTTGCAGAGGAATGTTGGCATCAATTCTGTGATATTTGGACCAGGGTTGCTCATTCCAACCTAGAGGCAAAGAGCTCACATGTGGGGAAGGACAGAAAATCTCCAAAAGGTGAGAATTGTTATTTAACTTCCAAAAAAAAAAGATGGATCCAAAGGTGAAGACCTTCCCATGGCTCTCCTTGCTGCTCTGTGCCTCCTCCTCTCCTTCCTCCCCCTCCCCAGTGACATTCAACACCAAGGACACTTTTTGGGAGCCCATCCCCAGCTCCCAGAGGACGGATGGGGTGTGAGGGGGTCACAGCAGCTCTCACCAGTGCACCAGGCAGCCTCCCCCGCCGAGCCGGCACTCGTGGATGAACCGGATGCACTCCTTAAAATGCTGCAGCCTGCAGGGAGAGGCAGCAGGTGAGCAGGGAAGGGCTGGCACCAGGAAATCCTGCAAACAGCAGCTGTGTCACTCCCCAGGCTTCTCCACCGCCCTGGGGCCACCAGCGTGGGGTGGGAGCAGAGATCCTTCCCCTGCCAGGTGAAGGAAACGACCTGGGAGACATCCCAGGGGTTTTCCTGCTTCCTGAGGGATCCAGGGGTGAGGGTGATGCCATCTTAAAGCAGCTCAGCCCCAGGGGCACAGGGGAAGGTGTCACCTCGTGCCCAAGGGACACCAACTCTCCCAGTTATCCCAGTTATGCATCACCCAGTTCTCATTGCCAAACAGTGCCAGAAACACCGGCCTCCCTCCGAGGGAGAGATGGAGAGATGCCAGCAGGGAAGAAAGAAAGGAGGGAGGGAAAGGAGAAAGGGGAAAGGAGAAAGGGAAAAGGAGACATTTTGCCCCCACCCAAGGGAAGGCACAGAGAGGTGTGCACAGCACAGCCATATCCACGGATTGCTGCCTGCATTCCCAAAAGCACATCCAGGAGCTGCTGGCAAAGCAGAGGGAGCACATCTCCCCAAACCAGAGCATTTCACAGCAAAACAGGGCAGGGGGAGCCAGGGCTTCCTGATGGAGACCTGGAAAACAGGATAACTAATTCCATGTGTACTGAGTGGACAGAGCTGGGTGTTCATGGCAGGCTCTGGTGAGACAAATCCCTCCACCTCATCCCTGGATGGGATTCCAGGAGCTGTTGTGATGCTGAGATCCCACACTGAGCCAGATATTCTTTCTCTTTCCAATTAAAACTTCTCCCTCAGCCACACCGAACCCTGGGGCACTTTTGAGGCAGAAAATCTGCTTCTTGTCACTTGTGCTGCTGGTGGCCTCCCTGGCCACCCAGCCCTGGGTTTTCCAGGAGGAGAAAGGGTCCCTCTGGCAGCATCTCTGCTCTGGGGCCAGACTTCCTCTGCTCCACGTGACGGGTGGGTGTGAGCCCACGCAGCCTTCCTGATTTCCCAGAAGCCAAGGCATGACTTCCCACAGTTATTCCCACTGGGTCCCTTGCCAAGGGAGCTGCTTTCCCTCTGGGAACTCTCCAGAATCTCCTGCTAGCCCATGGAAAAGGCTCTTCACCCTGCCCCGGGAGCACTGGGCTCGGCACCTTCTAAGGAGCCAAAGAGAGATGGATTTATTCAGGAATAGCAGGGGATTCTGCTTCCCAGGAGCAGGAGGAGAGATGAGGCTAAAAATCACGATCAGGCCAAAAATGCTGAGCCTCTCATTCCTGGAAGGAGGTGTCAGTCCAAGGATCCTCCAGGGGAGGATTTTCCCCACCCAAAGCTTTTCCCAGGGGATTTCCCTGCTTGTCCTGCTGAGCTTCTCAGAGCAGACAAAATCCATCCCCCAGAGCAGACAAAATCCATCCCCCAGAGCAGACAAAATCCATCCCCCAGAGCCTGCAGGTGCTGCCCACACAGCTCTGGGCCCTGCAGATCCCAATCCTGCCCTTCAGCCCCTCGGCAGGACCGGGAATGTTCTTTGCTTGCAAGGACACGACGCTCGTGCCTCCAGCCTGCATCCCTGTCCCGACCCATCCCAGAGGAATTTGGCTGCCCCATCCATCCTCACCCACTCCACGGGTGTTTTTCCCAGAGGGAAAGCTCTGCCTGTGCTTTTCCAGCCTGGGATCAGGGAGTGGAATTGCAGTGCTGAGCTCCCGAATCACAAGCAAGACACAAAGTTCACCAGGATTGTGAAATCCAAGGCATAAACTGACAAGCAGAAAATAGTTTCTTGAATAACTCTTCCTTCCTGCAGGCAGCCTTATCTTTTTTTTTTTTCCCCCTTTTTTTTTTTTCCCCTCCCTTTCGTAGACACACCACAAACGCAAAGAAATGAGCGAAGGGGGAAAAAAATAACAACCAAAAATCGCAGTTCTTGCTGAGGCAGGGTTTTCTTGTAAAGCTTCTCTTTCCGCTCAGTGGGAGCATGAGCAAGCAGAATTCCACCCCCGGATGATGGAAAAAACAGCACCTCCACAGGCAGGGCCTTGGAAATTAAGTTTTTTATGCTTTCTAGGGTTTGATTGGGGAAAAAAAAAATCCCATGAATTTGCCAAATGGCTGGTGCAAATGGATGATTTATGGGTGCCCAAAGCAGCAGCATCCCACAAAATCCTGGGAATTCCTCCCAGCTCCTTTCAGCAGTTTCATCTCCAAAACAGCATTCCAAGACTTACGAGCATCTGTGCTTTATACGGTAAAAAAAAAATTTGTATTTAATAAATTTCTCTTTCAAATAAAAAAAAGAAAAAATGCCTGGAAGACTGACACAAATCATCTTTCTAACACTCCAATTTTCAATCCTGCCCAGTGGAATAACTCTGACTCTCGACGAAAAATTCCATTTCCTGACTGCAAACACACTTCAAAGATAGATTTTAAGCCCTAAAATGTTATTTACCACACAAAAATGAACCCCAGCTTCTGGGAAGCTCAGGGATTATAAGAAATTTCACAGCGTGAATGGACTAAACCTTCATCCTGCAGAACCTAAGCCTTTATTGACCAACAGGAAAAAGGATGGGAAATCACTTACAGGTTTTCACTGGATGAATCCGAGGCTGAGATACACAGATAGGTCATGTCCTGCAATACAAAATAAAATAGTCATGAAATACCTCCAAGAATCACAAAATCCTCCGTTGCTCTCTTTTTTTTTTTCCCCTTTCTCAGCTGACCTTGAGGGGAGAAGAAAGCTGAAAGCTACTTTGGAATTTGCTCCACTGCAATGTCTGGGTGCATCCATCCCATCCCAGGTGATTTCCTCTCAATCCCACAGGACAGGACAGGCTGTGGGGACAACTAAAATATTCAGGAGCCCCCCCAAAACAGAGCCAGGGAGCCCCAAACTCCACCAGGAAGATGTGCACTGACAAAGCCACTCTCATCAATGAGTTATTTCCTCCCTGTCCTTTTAATACCCCATAAATCATCTGCTGCCTGCTGGCCTAGGTCAGATTATTTTCCTCTCCTTAAAACATCGCTTCCTCGATCCTCCCTGTTCGGAGCTAAATTTAGATCCTTTTTATCTAGGGGTTGGGTGTTTTTTTTAATCCTTTCTTAGCAAAACTGGGGGGAAATCTTGCAGCCAGAGCGCCAGGGATTGCCCCATCTCCATCAGGTCTCTCCCGGCTCAGGCAGCCCAACTCCATGGAGCACCTTCTAGCCCAGGAGGGTGGGAAAAGTGGATTATTTAAGGAAGGAAGGGGCAGAGCAGGATGGGCACAGGGACAATTCTGGCTGGAATGATCCACATTGGAAGGATGAGCACGGACAGGCATCACCTCACCCACAGCCCCACCCCAACATCTCCCCACACTGCAAGGAGCCACCGCGCATCAAATCCACCGTGGAGAAGCCAAAACCACCCGAACCCAGCCCAAACTCCGACCCCCCCGGTCCCAGCCCCGCGTTGATCCAGCGGCTCCCCCCGGGGCCGGCTGTCCCCGTCGGGGCCACGCGTGGGAGCGGGGCCGGGGTTTGCGGTCACCGCCTCGGGGCCGTGATTGACACATTGCTCAACCCCCTCGTGCCTTTCCACTTCCCCTTCCAGCGCTCTGCTCCGTGTTGTAAGTGCTCCATGCGCTTTTCTCCCTGTTGTGCACACTCTGTGTGCTTTGCTTCCCGTTGTAAGCCCTCTATGAGTTTTGCTCCCCGTTGTACATGGTCCATGTGCTTTGCTCCGTGTTGTAAGCAGTCCTTTCACCACCTTGTAAGCGCTCCATGCGCTTTGTTCCCCATTGTAATCGCTCCGTGCACTTTGCTCCCCGTTGTAAGCACTCCATGCACTTTGCTCACTGTTGTAAGCACCCTGTGCGCTTCGCTCCCCATTGTAAGCACTCTATGCCTTTTGCTCCCTGTTGTAAGTGCTCCCTGCGCTTTGCTCCCGTTGTAAGCACTCCATGTGCTTTGCTCCCTATTGTAAGTGCTCCCTGCGCTTTGCTCCCTATTGTAAGTGCTCCACGTGCTTTTCTCCCCGTTGTAAGCGCTCCATGCGCTTTGCTCCCTGTTGTAAGTGCTCCATGCGATTTGCTCCCTGTTGTAAGCGCTCCATGCGATTTGCTCCCTGTTTTAAGTACTCCACGTGCTTTGCACCCTGTTGTAAGCGCTCTGTATGCTTTGCTCCATGTTGTATGCACTCCGTGTGCTTTTCTCCCCGTTGTAAGCACTCCGTGTGCTTTTCTCCCCGTTGTAAGCGCTCCATGCGATTTGCTCCCCATTGGAAGTGCTTCCTGCGCTTTGCTCCGTGTTGTAAGTGCTTCCTGCGCTTTGCTCCGTGTTGTAAGTGCTTCCTGCGCTCTGCTCCCCACCTGGCCCAGCCCCGCTCTCGCCAGCCCCGGCTGCTGCCCCGACCCCATCCCCAAGTCGCTTGTCCTTCCTTGCAGCTCTGTCCGTTTGTCCTTCCCTGTGGCTCTGTCCCACTCCCATTAACGCCTCAGCAGGGGCAAGGCTCCAGCTCGGGTTTTGTTGGGGTTCCCTCCCCGTGCTGGCCCCAAAAGGATGAGGGGTCCTGGTGGTCCCATTCCCTTTCTGCAGCATCCCAACATCCTCAGCACAAGAAGGATGTGGAGCTGCTGGAGAGAGCCCAGAGGAGCCAGGGAAATGCTCCAAAATCTGGAAAAACTGCTCTGGAGCCAGGCTGGGAGAGCTGGGGGTGCTCACCTGGAGAGCAGAAGGTTCCAGGGAGAGCTCAGAGCCTCTTTCAGGGCCTAAAGGGGCTCCAGGAGAGCTAGAGAGGGACTGGGGACAAGGGATGGAAGGACAGGACACAGGGAATGGCTTCCCACTGCCAGAGGGCAGCGATGGATGGGATCCGGGGTAGGAATTGCTGTCTGAGAGGGTGGGCAGGCCCTGGCACAGGTGCCCAGAGCAGCTGTGGCTGCCCCTGGATCCCTGGCAGTGTCCCAGGCCAGGCTGGACTCTGGGGCTTGGAGCTCCAGTGACAGTGGGAGGTGTCCCTGCCCCCCTTCAGGTATCCAGCACCCCACGGCCCTGCCCCTCACTCCTCGCACATCCCGGCAGCCGAACCTGCAGCTGCTCCTGGCGCATGGAACCACCCGGGCGGGATTTGTGCAACCTGTCCGACACCTCCGGCATCACCCCGGGCGCAGCTCCCTCCTGCCTCAGTTTCCCCGCAGAGGAGATCCCGCAGCGCTCCGGGGATCAGCGCGGCCGGAGAAGCGGGGACACCGAGCGGGCAGTGCCAGGTCCGCCGTGTCCCGCCGTGTCCCGCTGTGTCCCGCCGTGTCCCCTCCCCGCCGGGGCTCCATTCGCGGGGCGCCGCCGCCCTCTCGTGGGGACCCCCCGGCAGCACCGGGCACCCGCCGGGCGCGGCCCCGCAGCGCTGCGGGTCCCGCCTGTCCCCCAAAAACCACCGAGTGATGCCCCAAGCACCCCGCCGCCCCCTCCCCAAATCCAGCACGGAGCCCCTTTGGGCAGCATTGCCCGGTGCAAATCGGTGCAAATCGGTGTAAATTGGTGCAAATCGGTGCAAATCCAGCACTGCTTCTCCTCAGGCCGGGAGAAGCTCCTGGGTGTCCCTTCCCAGCTCCTGCTGCCCTGGGTGGTCCCCTGGCCCCCCACCCAGGCACGCACCTCCAGCACGGGCTCGGCGCGGTTGTGGACGGACAGGATGTGGGTCACTCCCTTCCTCAGCAGGTTCTCATGGTCCTCAGAGTCTGGAAACGGGAGCCAAGTGGGAATTACCTGCCCTGCCAGGACCCACCGGCCATCCACACCCATCACCCCCCTCCTCTGACCCTTCCCACTTCCTCTCATCCCACACGGTGCCGGCGGGAGATTGGACACTTTCTTCCGAACAAAATCCCCCTTGGATGCACTGGGTACTCAGCAGGTTCCTAAAGCCATCCCCAAAATCAGAAATTACCCTGGTAACTCAGAAAAGGCTGTTGTGTCCTGGCTGTAGAGGTTTCCAGGGATGCCATGAATTTCCTGGTGTTCCAGCATGGCTGGTGACCACAGCTCCCAGTGGACATCCCTTTCCTGGGCTAGACTGGGATCCCTGGCAATTGGGATGGGGATTTGGGGCAGCTCTGAAGGACCCTGAGATTCCCAGTTGGGGGCACATGGGGCTGCCAAGGAGAGGAATCCTCCAGCCCTGCCAGCTGCCCAAGGATCCCACAGCACCATGGAGGGGCAGGGAAAGACACTTACCACGAATATTCCCGAGGTAGAGGCCCGTGACAATCTGGGAGGTGACAAAAGGGAGAGAGAATTCAGATGGCACCAGGAACAAGGTACATGGGATGTGGTGGGAATGAGCTCCAGGTCTGGCTCCAGCAGGACCAGGACACCTGGCACCAAACTCCCCAGGCCGTGCCAAACCAAGCCCTCAAACCCATGGATCATCTTCATAAACAACCAGGAAATGCTGAGCCCAAACCCCCCTGGAGAGCAGAGCCCAGAGAAACTCAGCACAGAAATGGGAGGAGTTTGGATGTGATCCTCTGGCGTTTCAAAGTTTGCATCTGCCAGCTGGGGATGGATGGACACTATTTATAGCAGGATTTATATTTATTGCAGCTAAGAGATGTCGAGGCTGCAAATTCAGTCTCCACCTCGCTGCTGCAGGGTTATGAAGGAGAAAAGGGACAGTTCAGGGTGTTTAAGGGGTGGAAGAACCCACCAGAGCATTTCCAGAGGCACAAAAAGACAGAGCTGAGTATCAGCTGGACTTGCTGGTGCCCATCTGGCAGAAGAGCCCTGGTTTGGGGAGCTTTAGGCTTTTCTATAGCACTGGGTCACATCCAGCTGAACCCCAGCCCATTCCTGGGTGCAAACACCTGGATTCAGCACAGCACAAACTGGGAAGGGGAATGCAGAGCCCTGCATCTCATGAAGTGCAAAACTGAATTCTACAAAAGTGTCTGCACCAACCCAGCCCTTGGCAACAACAGCCTGGGCTCCCCAGAAGGGTTTGGTGGCACTGAGGGGCTGTAAAAGCCACTTTGCTTGAGTTCAATTCCCGGTGTTAAACCACATCAGAGCCATGCAGAGGGAGTCTGCCCTGATCTGATCTCCCTGTTGTTGTCCCAGAGTCTAATTTTAAACTGGAGGACTCACATTCCAAGTGGTTATTTAAGGACACCAACAGAGATTGATCCCCTCCTCCAGCTCTGGAGGAAAAAGCAGCACTGAAACCACAATTCCCTCATTGCTGGGGCACACCCCGAGGGTGGAAAGGGGGGAATCTCCCTGCAGGGACCCCTGTTATCCCTGAGGATGAAAATGCCAAGGTTTTACCGCCCCAGAGATGAGCATTTAAGACCAGCTGTCACTTTTGTGACACCTGCAGACACTGAGCTCTTCACCTCGGATATGAGCCTTGGATTTAAATCCCTGTTTGTTCTCTTAATTCTCTTGAAGTGCTTGGAATCCCAAAGGGGTGTGGGAAAGGGGAAGGTGCAGACAGTTGTTTTTAGGGACCTGGGAAGTGCATCCATGGGCTGCAGAAGAAGAGGACGTGCTGGCCACCATCCCACTGTCCCCCTGTACCTTGCTCATTCCACTCCCCATGGATTTTCTCTCCCCAGGCTCGGGATTTGGGTGGTTCCTCGGTCTCCAAGGCTACCTGCAAATAAACACCCGAAATTCCCAGGGAGGATGGTGAGGTCTGACCCCCTCCAAGAGCAGGAGGGAGGGAAATGGCAGGAGGGGAGCAAGCAGAGCCCTGGCAAACTCAGCTCACCTGCAGGCAGCTCCAGCAGGTCCTGCTGCTGCTCTGGAGGGAAAGGGAGCAGAGAGTGGCTGGAGCAGGGAAGGGGAGGATGAAAAAAGGATCTGGGATCATGGCAAGGCTCAGGTTTCTCTCCTGGCCTCCCCGGGATTCCACAGCCTTTCGGGAAGGGCAGTCCAGGGTGGAACAAGCATCCCAGCAGCACTGGAACTCCAGCATTTGCTCCAAAACACCAATTTTCCAGGCACAAACCCCTGGCAGCTCCATGTCCCTCGGTGCCACCAGGCTGCCAGAGGCAGGGGCTGTGCAAAAAGCAGGGAAAAGCAGAATTCCAGCCATCACCAGCCTGGGATTGTCACCCTCACCCTGCTCAGCACCCCAGAGATAAATGTATCACTCAAGGGATTTTTCAGGTGTAGGAAGGGGAGCTCATTGCTTAATTCCCACCAGATTACCTCACCTTAGGAATCTTCCCAAATTTCTGAGTGGAAGGGAAAGAGGGGCCAGCAAGAGGCTGAGACCCCACCACAGCTCCTAAACCACAATATCAAGTTTCCTGGTTTGCTGTCCCATCAGGAAAAGAGCAAACTGAAGTCCAAGCTTGCTTAAGTCTTCAGAGGGGCAGGGATCAGAGGGACCAAAGATCTTGAGAATAAAATCCATGGATGTCCACGTGTGGGGACACAAGGAGCTCCATCATAATTAAGAAAATTCCTTCATGGATCAGCTCTGCTCACAGATACTGGGAAAAACAGGGACTAAGATCTGTTCCAGGCATGGCCTGGAACAAAAACCTGCAGAGTCCAGGGGACACCCAGCTCAGCTGAAGGCAGAAATTTGGCAGCAGTTTTCCTAGCCCTGAAAACATTAATCCAGAAAAGCAAATTTTATTCAGGAACCCAATATCCCACCCCAACAAACCCATCCAGAGACCAGCAGCAGGCACCCCTCAAGTTAACCAGACATTTATTAGCATTTCTGGAGGTGGAGAGGGTGTTCCAGTACAACAAGCAACGAGGTCACACACAGGTGATGGAATCATTTCATATTCAAGCAGAGCAGGTTTCCACTGAGTTGCTTTATTTCTTCCATTCGTTCTTTTCAAAATCCCACTGGGCTGAGATGCCCTCCACAGGGTTAACCCTCATGTCCAACATCCTCTTTGTCTGAGCTGACAGCCACTCGTCGGAGAAGGTGTGCGGGGTGGGGCCGTACACTGCAGGATGGGAAGGGAATTATGGAATTATGGCCTCGTGCCACAGGAGCAAGTTGGGAATTTTGGGTTAAGTTTCACTAATAAAAGGGTTTTTCCCCCCCTGAAGTCATCCCACTGGAGCAGGTTGCCCAGAGAAGCTGTGGTTGCCCCATCCCAAGGCCAGGTTGGATGGGGTTTGGGGCAGCCTGGGGTAGTGGGAAGTGTCCCTGTGCATGGATGGAGGTGAAATGGGAAAATCTTCAAGATCCCTTCCAACCCAAACCAGCCTGTGATCCTGTGACCTGTTCAAACCTCCACTCCCTGCCTCCAGTTTCTGCAGCATCCAGCTCAGACCACATTCCCACATGGATTCTCCAGTGCTTTCCTTCCTCACTGAGATAACAGCTTCCTGCTTTCCTATTTTTGGGAGCCTCAAGGCAGGGAGCAGCTCCTTGAACTGCTGCTCTGCCTCCTGGCAGCTGGAGGCTCCCTGGAGGTCAGATCCTTACCTGGGAAAGCAGCCAAACGTGGCACAAACCCAAATGTTCACCACCAGGGCAGCAAAGGAGGGGAAGCTCTGGGATCAGGAATCTCAGCACTCATTCCCTTCCATTTCCTGTCCTCCCAAAGCTCCACTCTCTTTCTGTGAGTCAGCTTCCTGAATATTTCTGCTCCATCCCCACAAGCTACAACTCCAGGATGGAGTTTTCAGGGACTAACAGGCAGCTCCTGCTGGGAAGTCCCTGTTCTGGCTGTTCCATAAACCACCCTGATCCCACAGAATTCCCATCAGGCATCTCCTGATCCCACTCCCCATGGAAGAGTTACTTACTGAAGTGCTTCTGCCAGATGAGGATGAGTCCAGTGAAACCAAGGAAGAAAAAAACTCCCCCCAGGATGGTTTTCCACTCGTTTGTCCCTTTGTTCATCTCTGCGTAGGTCTCGTTGAATTTCATCCGATACACTGGGGGAAAAAAGTATCAAATCCTCTCTTAATTTTCCCTGGGATTTGCAGGAGACCAGGAACTCTGCAGAGGGAGCTGAACAAGGCCTGAGGCTGCCCAGAAGGGGATGGATGTTAAATGTTTGGCACACACCAAAGTCAGTTGTTTCACCCCCACATCAATTTCAGTCTCCACTTTACAGATTATCCCAAAGTTGGGCACAAGTTACAGACCTGAGAGAAGGAAAACTGGGAGTTCTCCTTCCTCCCCTCCAATTCCCCATGTGGTTACTGACCCCAAAGCTTCCTAGCACAAATAATTCCAACAGGAATGTTTTGAGCTCCAAAGGCTTCTCAGCTGCCACTGAAATCCACAGGAATTTAAAATCCAAAGCAGCAGAAAATTTGGAGCATCTGAGCAATTCCTCAAAAAGTTTTAAACCTTCCTTAGACCAGGTTCTCCCTTCAGACCACGAGAGCAGTTAGAAGAGATGAGGCAGATTTATTTGCAAGTCGAAACACCCACGGGGAGCTTTTATTAGCTGGAATTTGGTTCATGCCAAGGTCAGTGGTTATTAACATTCAAATCCACATTTGTGTTTGGGGCTCACTGCACTCAGCTGGACTAACAATGGCACGTTGTTGTACTGAAGATATTTTTTTTTTCCTGGCTTGCTTAAAACAGATGGAAATCAAGAAATAAATCTAATTATTCTTATTTGGTTTCTGGGAGAGGAAGAAGTGGCTGAGTGTGACCTCAGATATGGAACAGAAGCCACAGCAGGGACATTTCATGTTCTGCAACAGCACCAAAGATCTTGGGAATAAAAACCATGAAGCACACAAGGAGCTCCATCATAAATAAGGAAATTCCTTCCTGGATCAGCTCTGCTCACAGGAACTGGGAAAAACAGGGATTTAGAGCAGGAACAAAAAGCTGTCAAAAGACTTTTGACAAGGAGCAACAGGACAAGGGGAATGGCTTTGAGCTGAGTGGCTTTGGTGGGAGATTGGGAAGGAATTTTTTCCCTGTGAGGGTGGGGAGGCCCTGGCACAGAGAAGCTGTGGCTGCCCCTGGACCCCTGGAATGTCCAAGGCCAGGCTGGACACCGGAGCTGGGGACTGAGATGACCTCCAAGCTCCCTTCCCACCCAACCCATTCCCCAGGGAATCGTGCTGCTGCTGCCTGGGAGGCCCCCCCAGAGCCCCCCAAACCTACGTTCCACTTTCTCTTCCACGGACAGGGCGCTCCACGAGGCCTTCTCCTTCTCCTTGAGCGCCCGCTGCTGCGCAGAGAGGTCCCTCACAAAGGCCACCTCGGGCAGGGGCACGTCCCGCCGGTCCACGTAGGATGGCAGCGTGTACTCCTCAGCCTTGACCACGCCTGCTCGGGGACACGGGGACACAGGGACATGGGGATACAGGGACACGGGGATATGGGNTCCCTGTGAGGGTGGGGAGGCCCTGGCACAGAGAAGCTGTGGCTGCCCCTGGACCCCTGGAATGTCCAAGGCCAGGCTGGACACCGGAGCTGGGGACTGAGATGACCTCCAAGCTCCCTTCCCACCCAACCCATTCCCCAGGGAATCGTGCTGCTGCTGCCTGGGAGGCCCCCCCAGAGCCCCCCAAACCTACGTTCCACTTTCTCTTCCACGGACAGGGCGCTCCACGAGGCCTTCTCCTTCTCCTTGAGCGCCCGCTGCTGCGCAGAGAGGTCCCTCACAAAGGCCACCTCGGGCAGGGGCACGTCCCGCCGGTCCACGTAGGATGGCAGCGTGTACTCCTCAGCCTTGACCACGCCTGCTCGGGGACACGGGGGGATACAAGGGGACACGGGGATACAGGGATATGGGGATACAGGGACACGGGGATACAGGGGGATACAAGGGGACACGGGGATATGGGGATACAGGGACACAGGGACATGGAGATACAGGGGGATACAAGGGGACACAGGGATACGGGGATATGAGGATACAGGGATACAGAGACACGGGGACATGGGGATACGGGGACACAGGGATATAGGAACATGGGGATACAAGGGTAAAGGGACAAGGGGACATGGGGACAAAGGGATACAGAGACAGAGATACGGGGACATGGGGACACAGGAATACAGGGACATGGGGACACAGGGATACAGGGACATGGGGACACAGGGATACAGGGACATGGGGACACAGGGATACAGGGACATGGGGACACAGGGATACAGGGACATGGGGACACAGGGATACAGGGACATGGGGACACTGGTCAAAGGTCTGCACAAACAGCTCTGGCTGCACACAACCCAGAACCCCAGAGTGCAAAATTGCAGGAATCCAGGGGGGAAGTGTTTAGAATGAATCCTGTTCTGACAGCAGAAAAAGGGAATTACAGAAAGGGTTGGGATGGATTGGGAAGGACCTCAAAGCTCATCCTGTTCCCAGGGACATCTTCCACTATCCCAGGCCCATCTCCCATTATCCCAGGCCCTGCCCAGCCTGGCCTTGGACAATTCCAGGGACCCTGAGGGAGCTGAGGGGGCTCAGCTGGAGCAAAGGAGGCTCAGGGGGAATTTCTGGCTCTGCACAACTCCCTGCCAGGAGGGGACAGCCAGGGGGGATTTGGGATCTCATCCCAGGGAACAGGGACAGGAGCAGAGGGAAGGGCCTCAGGCTGGGCCAGGGCAGGCTCAGCTTGGACAGCAGCAGGAATTTCCCCATGGAAAGGGCGCTCAGGAACTGGAAGTGCCCAGGGAGCTTTGGAGTGCCCATCCCTGGAGGTGTCCCAGGAATCCCTGGGGGTGCCACTCAGAGCTCTGCACTGGGGACAAGGTGGGGACTGGGCACAGGTTGGACTGGGTGACCTTGGAGCTCTTTCCCACCTGAATGATCCCATGATTGTGACTCCTGCTGCCTCCCCAAGCTCCCTCCATCCCAACCCTCCCCTCACCCACACTCCACCCTGAGAAGCTTTTTGTTCTCCTCCTCCCCAGTCCCTTTTGTGCCCCCTCAGAAGCTGGGACCCACCGTGTCCATGTGCCCTGAGGCACAGGGAGGTGGAGATGGATCTCCTCCCAACCAGGCTGAACACTCTGGAAGCCAACATCCTGCAGGGGCAGGCAGCAACAGTCAGAGCCCAAGGTGAAATAAGAACATTTCCCACGTGTTTATATGAAAAAAAAAAAAA